>JAODUK010020424.1:0-11428 GCA_027564635.1 Typhlichthys eigenmanni
TATATGTGTGTGTGTGTGTGTATATATATATATATATATATATATGAATTCAACCAATATTTTCTAATTGATTCGTAAACTGATCTTATTAGGCTGATTAGACTGCTACAGCACCCAAGAACATGTCACCCACATTAACTCAAAACACATGTGGACCAGAACAATTTTCGGTAGTACTGTGGAAAATACACGGAGCCTGCATGGATTCACATCCTAAAAATATATGCCTGCTGAATACAGTTCCTCTCAACTGAAGGGTTTGATGTCGTTTGAATAACTAAATACTGTATGGAAATACAATACACTGTCCAAAAAAGTTTTTTAAGTCCATCCATCTTCATCTGCTTATCCAGAGTCGGGTCGCGGGGGGCAGCTGCTCCAGCAGTTGGACCCCAAACTTCCCTTTCGTTTTAAGTCAACCACTTTAATCTCACTTCATTTTGCCTAGACACTACAGGAGTTTGGACATGTTCAATACACGTCAATGAAAAGAACATTTGCACAACGCTAGTATCACGGCTTACATTTCAGCCACTTGTGTGCTAGCGAGAACAGCCTAGGTTTAAGATGGAAAAGAACCCTCTGCTGCTATGTCAGACATACTGTACTGGCCACGCATCTCTGAAGCAGACAGTGAGCTATTTCCACACAAGGAACCGTAGGAGGAGATGGGAAATGTGGCATGACAGCTAGGGAGGTATTGTGGTTTCCAGTGTTTGGCTGCACAGTAGTACGTGTACGCGGATATATGCACATATGTATTTTGTTTGCAAATGCACCCACACACACAGATTACACATGCAGTTATTTTGAATGGATCATAAATAGAGTGGCATTCTTTCACGTGATTATGTATATACAATAAGCCCTGCTAAAATATTCAAGTGTAAAGGCGCTCTCAACTCATGACATTTAACGCTAAATAACAAGAATAGAAGAAAACCTCAGAAGCGTATGTTGCAAAAGCTGTACGATCTCTCCCTTCAATATATAGACTAGAATCAGTATACTGTAGGCCACACAGGAGCAATTTACCAAATACTGCACAACTTGGTCTCCAATAACAAGTGTTGATATAACACCATTGTTATGGTGTCATAGAGTTACGGTACACTCAACCCTGTACATTAAACTCAGTGGTCATTCAGGCACACTAACTAATACCCGGGCTACTTCTGCGAGAAGGCGGGAACTAAATACTGAGGCAGTGTTTACTTGAACCTATATGGGTGTGTCGAGGTACAGACTAAAAATGGACGACGCGAAAACCACAGTCAGCCAGGGACAGTGACCATGCGGGTAGCCTCTGTTATACTGTATCGTACCACAGATATAGGTCAGCCAGCCTTAATCGGCAGATAATCTCCACCAGGAATGTTTTTATGCTCCGATCACAACAGATCCTCCTAGAAATGGACTTCCACACACCATGCCGTGACCTGTTTGGCACTGGAGAAGTCACCGTTGTGTTTGCATGTAGGATAGTTTTGCAACTTAAAAAAAATAAATAAATAAATAAACACTGTTTATCAGATTTGACTGGTGATTATATACATGCAGTTTTTATGTCCCCGTGACCAATGAAAGTGCAATCATGGCTCTCTCCCCCCGTTCATTTACAGTAGATATGGGCCTGGTCTCGTTGGCCTGAAATAACTAACGAGAGGCGTTAGCAAGATGGATGCCGAGTAGCCAGACTTGTTATGGGCCCAGACAACACCAGCCCAGTGTGTGTGTGTGTGTGTGTGTGTGTGTGTGTGTGTGTGTGTGTGTGTGTGTGTGTGTGTGTGTGTGTATGAGCATGTATGTGCGCACGTGTGCATGGGAGGGATTCAAAACAGTATTCCCTGTTTAGTCATTCCTAACTGGAAAAAATATGCCTTGACCTTTTGGTCTAAGACAATCACCTTGAGATTACAGTATACTACTTTTGTAAATGTTTTGGCATTGCGTTTGTGCACGTGCACGTGTGTGTTTGTGTGGGTGTGTGTGTGTGTGCGCATGTGCTCGTGTGTGTACCTTGCTGCCTGAGAACTCTTTTGTGTCATTTCCAGGAGATATAACACATATGCAGGTATTTATAATAGATGATCTCCCGGGAGCCTGGCGTTCCAATGTGTCAGAAAGGAGAAAGAGGGCATGTTTAAAAATAGCCAGGACACCTGCCTTCCTCTCATCCAATATTAATACAGCGATCCGATACGATGGCCATTATGCTATACACAACATACTCCGTGGTCTGTAGCAACATTATTAGGCCACTCTGCTATAGTGAGAAACTGTGGGGAAATGAATTGAGGTTAAATAGTGGACCATTCAATGTCAAGATAACACAAGGTCCCATTTGACAGTAAATGTATTACTGTCTTGCATCAACGCAAGACATTGTACAGTAGCTATGCCCTGGAATATTTGGTATAGAATGCAATTAGTTGTTTATGCGCAGTATAACAGAATAGACTCCTCTAGTAACAGCATGGGTGCTGAATGGTAGAACACTGCTGCTTCTGTTCATAGTTCATATTTGGTGTAAAACTGACTTTATTGTTTTTAATCACATTTTTTTTCTTCATACCGTATTTGACATCCTAAGTAGATTTTGACCACAAACAATCACTACAGTTGGAAAATTGTGTGAGCGATAATGTGTAATAAAAATGGCTGTAATCTCACACACTGCTCCTTTGAACCAATTACCCGAGGGAAATTAAAGGCCTATAAAAGACTGCTACAGCCTCACCTATAGTGCAGCTGTAGCAATAACACAGGGTGGCACGGTGGCCCAGTGTATAGCACGGTGGCCTTACAGCAAGAAGGTCCCGGCCTTTCTGTGTGGAGTTCTCCCCATGTTCTCCCCATGCGCGGGTTTCCCCCACTATCCAAACCAAATCGAATAAACCTGACTGATGCAACCCAAATATCACTCTCACATCTTGCAACTACATGCAGAGAAATTAATATAGTAGGTCTATGGAGCACTCAAACTGTGTGCAATGCACAATTATGTTACCTTGAGTCTTGCGATTGGTTACTTTATTAAAGCAGCCGTTCACCCACGCAGTTTTGAGTGGATGTGGCTGAAAGAGGTGCAAAAGGAGAATTGACTGCAGGAGAGTCATAGAGAGGTCAATCAAGCAAATGATGAGGAAAGACGTAATTGACAGCAGCAGCCATTAACTGGCGGAAAACATGTTGTATTGATCAACGTTATGCCTTCTAGGTCACTGTGTGAACCAGCGCGATAGAGATGGACGCAGCCAAGTATATTCAGTCAGTTGATGACAAGTTAGCAAATCAACAGCAAAGATAATTCAGGCAGCATGCATTGGAAAGCGTATGGGCTGGGCACAGCCGGTGAATACGCAGTGCAAATCATATTCAGAGATGGCCCTTGTTGTTATTAACTTGGAGATTGTGTTTAGGCCCTTATCGTACATCGACCTGCCAATTTCAGCCATCCTTTGGATAGTGCTGTATAGATGTGTGAGGTTGTGCATAAAGTCCACAATGCCCTCTGAGCGTCACTCACTAGGGTTTTGCCTATAATCACTATAACGTTGTTTCTGGATAAACTATCAAGTTGCAACCCAGGAGTCAAATGACGTGATACATTATTCAGTAAAAGGGGGGATAGAGAGAGAGAGAGAGAGAGAGAGAGAGAGAGAGAGAGAGAGAGAGAGAGAGAGAGAGAGAGACACAGACAGACAGACAGACAGACATGCTTGATGTTTCTCCTATAGCTTTGGTGTAGGTTACTTTAGGCTACTTATAGTACATGTCGAGTTGGCCTACGGTGCAGACTATAGAGGCCAGTGGAAGATACTGTACAGCCACAAATGAAAGCAGTATGCTTATGCTTATGCATCTTAAAATGAGTAGGCCTGGAATTTGTGTTGTTGTGACTTATGAGTGTTGCTGTAGATTTGACCAAGGGCCACATTCTTGTTCTTTGAGTGCACCGTATTTTACTGTGCGCCAAAAGTCACTAGACTATTAGCCTATAGTAGTTATACGTTTTCTTACCATCAGTACTGACGTCCTGACGACCTCGGAGACGCTCTGCCGTAACTCTGCGGCGGTGCCCGGCTTATTGAGACCGCGTGTAAACTTCCTCGCCTCTGGAGCAGAAGTCATACTGTGCCCCGCTTTTTCACAGGATTATTGTGCAACGAGTTGATTACAAAGACTGTTTCCAGCCGGCAGGCTACCATGCGGCAGTAGCCAAATCGTACTGTCTTCGGGTAATCGACAGTGGCGACGTTTTATAGCACCATGACGATTCGAGGCGCCACTAAACTTTTATGAGCTGTTTCATCGCGAATAAAACTATAGCCTTGTAGTCCTATAGAAACCTTTCCCTTATTCCGTTTTCATGGAAAGGCATTATCCAAAAATGATGACAGCTATGCCGTGGTCCCATCACCAGATCCCGATCCGTAAGCCCATCGGACACGCCCCTCAGTCGCACACGGACTCTTTTAGTAATCTATTAATTTTGCCAGTTATAATGTTATAACGTCGTTATTAGTTTATTTTATTTATTATAGCCTATATGATATATTGCCAATATTTCTGGCCTACAATAGACCTACGTTGCCACACAGTTTTCCACACAGTTTGTGTAAAACAGGCAGCTAATGCATTTCTAGCAAGGCTTTATTGCCACCAACAATTAGTTGAGACGTTGTGGGTCCAATGAAACTTTGGTGCATTAACTCACACTATTGTTGGAAGTTATGTAATATATGATGATTATGAATGAACACTTTCGGCAATAAATGTGTGGATATGGTGCCATCTGGTGGACTGTTGAATCAAGTCAGGAGATAAACTCACATCAAAATAACTCTATCGTGACGATGCCATGTTCACAGTCTGCGGCACGGGGGCGCTGTAACCATAGAACTATATGGCATTAACCCAAAGCAGAGAGAGAACCACCCCCAAAACCAATCCACACGCAACCTGATACGGGAGACGAGCAGCCCAGACAAGCCTGCAAATGAGGCGTTCCCAGACCCAGACGCTCTGTCTGCTTGAACCGAGTCCCACACGGTCAATGCCAAATGCAAGTACCCCGGCGAAGAGCCGAGGAAGAGTCGTCCGTCCTTTAACCAGTCGTCGATCGTCCATCCTGGATTAAAAAACAAAAAAAAAAAAAACTAAAAACTAAACAAAAAAAAAAAACATCTTCATGGATACGCGGTGGACCAACTGTCTTTCCCCCGCGATCTTCTCGCGGCGAACACTGCGATGAAATGGCACGGGACGCAGAGAACTAGCTAGCGCCAGCGCTGCTGTACGCTTAGCGGCTAGCTCCCCAAACTAGCCAGCTAACCGATCATTAGTGGAAGGTTTGTCGCGTTTAAATCCCCGCCACAAGTGACGGGGCGAAGTGGATGCTTTTCGCGAGGCCTCAGCGCGACACGGGTCCGTGACGGAACGGACATACGTGACCCACCCGTGCGTTATTTTCTCCCCATAATCCGTGCACCGTTGTTCGCCGAAGTTTTTCCTCCCAGACAGTAAAGCAAATAGCTAGCATGCTAACGCGTCTGGCTTGTTGTAGCTGGCTGCCGTAGTCCTCCAGGCAAGTTAACCACTTTGTTATGCTCTGTGATCTATGCTGGGTTCGATAGCAGGGCTGCCCACTATCAAATCAGGACAGTCAATATCAATACACCAGTGCTGCTTTTTTCAGTTCTGTGTCTTTTCGTGTTGGATGTATCAGTTGATGTCTTTGAGCTGACGCGAGAAGAACGAGTGATAAAACAAAGTGTACGGGTAGATGTGAGACTTGAGCTCCGTACTGTAAAACCAGATTTGGAGGAGCTCCAACTACAAGATCAAAATCACGACACCATGCTGACTTTTGCCAAATTTGGGCTTTGTGTGATGATTCTCCTCACTCCTGTGGCTGGTAAGTTTTTGGAAATGTTCTTGTCCTTATTTTACAAATTTCTTTACTCTCAGTCTAGTGTGCGCGCAACACATACACACAGGCATCCTTATGGTGCATGCCGAATGCCGTTTTGGTTGATTGTGAAATATATCAAAACATTCATTTGATTTCTGACGATCGCCGTGATTTTGTTGTCATTTTGTTGCTTTACCTGCAGATCTGAGCATCAGCCAGATTCCGTAGCCACATGCCCCTTGAATTTAAAACGACTCTGGCAATAGTATTCTTACATTTGTGCGTTGCATAAATGTTTCCCTTTGTGTGTATTCCATGTCTCATTCCGAATATTGATTGTACAGGAAGTGCTACTATAACATGTACATAATATGTAGAAGAGCAGATACAAATATGTCAGTGTATACTCTGAACCTTACCCTGGAGGATGCCATCTTTGTAGTAGTGTAAAGCTTCACACATTTATTATTTATTTGCAACAGGAGAAAAACTACCCGTACCTGTGTATAAAGCATGGAAAAACACTGCCAAATACCGCAGTACATGTCAGATAAGTTGTGCCACCAGCCCTACTCTTTGGGATGAAGCCAGGCTTCTGTGAAACCTTGAGCACGATAAGATAAAAGTCAGTGGGCAGCACACAGCAGGCTACAGAATGAGCATAATGATACGTAGAATGAGAGTAATGAAAGAATTTTGATTAAGCAATAAGCCGGAATGTTCTCATTTTGTCAAACCTGTGTTGAAAGAACACATTTTTGTACATGCACAGCCTATTCCCACGCATGCATTGTTATTGTCAAAACTCTATTCTACTCTCACAGGGAAGGATATTATCAGAGCTAGACTCATAATGGCTCTTTCAGAGGAAAATGTTCTCTATTTGTGTACAGTATTGTGGTAAACGTGCATTGGTCAACTCTGACTTTCTTATGTATATTAAATGTAAGCATTTAGCAGAAGACTGCTTTAATGAGAATATCCTAACTAGATTAACCGAATATATTTTAATGAGAATATCCTAACAATAAATATCCGCACTGCTGTTAAAGGCAAGCAATGGTAGGCAGCACTCTTAAGAGCAGGAGTCACAGTGCCTTCACTGTGTTTCTGTAACTCGAGTGCTTCTAAAGTGCTCCATAACTGGATGAAAGCTTAGTAGAAAATTCTGTTTCCTCTGCATTTGCCGTGATGCAGCATCAGAAATGGCCACCACTCCTCTTCACAATATAACCGTTTTATTGTCCTCTATAGTTAGCCTAACATTTGTAGCGCTTTCTAGAAGTAGCCTATCATCTAATCGGATCAACAACAGTGGCAAATACGGGTCTGAACCAGATTTATCTGCCCCAATCAGTGTGTGTGGAGAAAAATTCCAAACTGTGCACATTTGAACTTAAAAGTAGGAGTACCGGCTGTCGTTTTTGGCTAATGTAATGCTCAGATCAGCATTTCGGGCATACGTTCTCTCGCTCGCGAGGCTTTCCAACGTCTCTTCACATGAGTAGCGTCAGCAAAGAGGGAAAATAGAAAGCAGACCACCCGCGCTCCCTTTCGTCTTAATAAAATAAAACGGTCAAAAACACAAACACATTAGAGTCTGAGTGGGGGTGGGGCGGTGGGCTATGACTCAGGGGAGAGATGGTGAAGTGAATCATTTCTCGCAGAGATGCGTACTTGGTTTGCGTGCATGACTAGAGATAGGGCCAAGTGATGAATCTTCCACCCCCGTCATCTTGGAGCCAAGAGGGAGACATAGCCCCATAGATGAGGGGGAATGCTTTATGCTTTAGTAGTAGCCACAGAGTGTATGGGAGGGTCGTGGTCCAGAGGTGTATCCATCCACTTGCATCACATAGCCAGGGCTTGATTGCTTCCTGAATTTTACATTACATTTTGAAACAATGACAAAATAGAAAAAGGGGCTGTTCCACTTTGGGGCGCATTCTCAAACGATGTACTGTAACGGCTATATATTTTTCACATGGCGGTGCCCATGTTGTGTGCGCCAGTCCCGGCCAACAGCACATTTTCAGCCAACTTAACCCTTTCTCCTCGCCCAAGCGCCTTGAACACGCTTCGTGTGTTTTGACGAGGCGGCGTGTAAAATACAGCACTTTGCAACTGTGTTATCACACACGATACTGTGTATGACGCAGTATTCAGGGAAAATAAATAAGAGGAATGATGCACGATGAGGCATTCTGAAAGTTATTGGCTCAATAATCTACATACACATTTTCCATGGGAAATAGTTTTTAAACTGGACAATTGACACACACACACATATTTTGGATACAAAAAGATGACGTATTGCATAACTGGAAATGTATTTAGTTAAAATCAAACTGCTGCAGTGGTCTGTTGCTGGTTTCCATGGATAGTAGTACATACCGGTACACATTTACATTTACGGCATTTGGCAGGACACGCTTTTATCCAAAGCGGCTTACATTTGTCAGTAGTTCATTCATTTGTCAACAGGTCATACACGAGCAATTGTAAGAAACACATATGATTGATGACAGTTACAGCATAAGGTAAAGGTGCTTTTATTGTCACGTACAGGTACATGTAGAGAAATCCATCCTCTGCATTTAACCCATCCCTCAAGGGAGCAGTGGGCAGCCGCTGTGCAGCGCCCCGGGGGGACCAACTCCAGCTAGAGCCAGTGTCACTGCTTACATGACCGGAGAATGAACCTGACATGTTTTTAGATCTTGTAGTCATGACTACCACCATGTCAATATATCACCCAGTCATCAAACAAAGTTTCTTAATGGCCTGAATAATAAAGTGCTAAACACATAAGAGCATATATATATATATATATATATACACAGTATATGGGGAGGGGTGTATGTATGTGAATGGACAATTGTATTCCCGTGTCCTAATTGTCATTGTTCTCCGGTGCACAAGCGTGCGTGCTGCGTCAGCCCAAGCGGCAGCCAGACAGGCCTGTATAATGACTGTAGATGACGGGCAGATGAGCCGCCTCTCTGCGTCGCGGGGTGGAATGTAAACCGGAGGGACGTTCACCGCTAATGGCTGTTCAGAGGCACCGCTGCTGCTGCAGTTTCAGCTGCGCTCTCTGATCCTTTTATTTGTTGTTGTTGTTGTTTTTTCTCCTTCTTCTTCTTCTACTCTCTTCCTATTTAAAGCTCTTCTGTTGTCTTCCACCGCCACCATGCCCCCCCCCCCCTTCCCTCACACCTCCCCACTGCCGTGCGTTTAACCTGTCGCCGGTCTGAGTCGCCCTTCCCCTCTGCGCTCCCGTGACTAATGGATGCGTAGGTGGAAAAACCTGGGGCCGCAGGAGCTGTTGTTTCCGGGGTGACGCGCACCCGCCAACGGGTGCTTACCGGCATCACGGCCACAGGTGTTCTCAGGTGGATAGACAGGCAGGCAGGCAGAGAGACCGGCAGGCACACACATTCCAGCAGGTTGACAGGCAGGCAGGCAGGCAGGCAGGCAGGCACGCAGACAGGTGGACAGATCCCAGCCGATGTGTTTTCGCTTCACACCGTGGTCAAGCATCGCAGCAGCGGCTCTCGGCCCCTTTGAACCAGGCGACCCAGGTGATGCGATGCGGGGCCCAGAGAGGATTGGCACCGCTGCGTTCATCGCAGTACAGAGCGAGAACGGGCCCGCTCATCTGTCCTCCTCTTGTCCCTCCTGAGCCAGACCCCGCCCATACGGGTGGGGCGCTGACAGCGCCTCTTGTTCCCCCGCGGGGGGGAGCGGGGGGCTCTCGCAGACCGTAGGGTCTCTTGAAGCTGTCAAGTCTGACTCGGCTCTGTCCACAGGCACTGTGGTAATAGGCTCAGGGCTCCCACTGGTCACGGAATTCCAGGAATGTCACGGCATTCAAAAAAACAAATTTACAAAAAAAGTATATCCCGCACATGGAAAGTTGGGGATTTGTTTTACTTTTTTTGAGGTTGAGTCACGGTTTATCAGGGAATTTAGTTTGCAGCATGTTTACATTTTCATTTACATTTATTTAAGTGTTAACTGGATGTGGAATTGCAATTTGAAATTGCCCAGCAAATCTTGAAACTACTGGTCTGAAGGTTTACATAGGTACCTAGTACATAGTACCTACACAAAATACCACCACACTATTCAGGTTATTGCCATGCTGGCTGTATCCTTTACAAAGACATTCTTCTGGTGTTTTTTAGTTTTATTTTATTTATTTTTTCGATCATATGTCATGGATATTCTGATATTTAGTCCGGGAAAGTGAGGGCATTTGTCATTTGACTGGGAGTGGGACATTTGCTGGTTGCATATGTGCTTCTAGTGATTGTGGGGTTTTTTTGCGGTGGATTCAGAGTGTCAAAGTGTCAGAATCACAAATCCCACCATGTCTTTGATAAAATGAGTCTCTAGGCTGGATGAGTTTAGACTCACACTGAAGGATGTGAAGAAATTACTTTTTAAAAATATGTATTATTTGATGCTCCTTAACATACCATGACAACAATTTTGAATGCATTCCTCTAAAATATGAGTTTTAGCATTTTATTTGATTCATTTATATTTTGTACATGAAGTTGTTGTTGTGGGATTTCTAATGTGAAACACATTCACTCTTTGAAAGACGTGAGTATTTCATGGGTGGCCTTCAACGTGACTGCTCAGAAGGGAAGCTAGCATCTGCCGCGTTAGCTATTGCAGGCCTGGTTTGTTGGGTGGTTGGCTCAGACCTGCTCAAATGATTGATGTACCTGTCGAGACAGGAAGCCACGAATTATAGTTGTCAGTGGGCGGGGCGTTTGATGTAAAACATTCGACGCCCGGCGAGCATCCTTTGGCTTGCTCTCAATTCATCGGGGTACATGTGTTGCACACACGTCAATTGAGTAGGATGGATAATAATAATAACCGCCCTGTGCTCTATTAGATAACAATCAATGGCCGCCTCTCTTGCAGTCACCTCCATGTTGGGTAAAGTGGAGCACAATGCCACAGCCTTTAGCATAGCACTTCTGGCTTGCCGGAGGACGGTGGGGCCGAGAAGTTACTGGATGTTTTAGCAAACAAAAGGCGCACCGTTGGGATGGTAACCAAGAGTGACAGCCCTGTGATTAACACAAAGGTTTTTGTTTTTTTTCTTGGTACAGAGACAATGGGTCTAGAACAAGCTAGGAAAATCCTGACCACAGTGTTTTTAGCTCATAGGCTTTTAAGCTCCGACGAAGCAATGGGATTTAAAATGGTGTGTGTTTTGATGAGCAATCGCAGGCTTTTGCCAAATATTCATGCGTGCATTTATTAATAGCCTATAATGTAGATGTAATTATTAGCATAAGCATAGATATAGATATTATAGAGTGCAATGCATCTCTTGTCCGTCTAGCTTTTGTGTTATCAGCGCTAGGTTTTCCACTTTTGTTTCGCGAGCGCAAGTCGACCGACCAAGGCCGCGGTGAAAGGTAATCTGTCTTTCAACACCGTAATGGAAGCAGGAGGGGAGTCAATGAGTGAACTGGGGGGGGGGGG
>JAODUK010020424.1:11438-24571 GCA_027564635.1 Typhlichthys eigenmanni
TCAATGATTTAACACCCCCCCCCCCCCCCCGCCCCCCACACTCGTTAATGATCCCATATTAGGATCCGCACCCTTATCCCACTGCCACATCAGTCACGCTGTCATCTCGGCTGTGATCACACATTTGGGAAAGTTTCTGTAAGAAGGTGGAGGCTACTGCCGACCGTTAGTGCAGTCACTGATGGAGGGCTCTAAATCTACGGGGCCGGACGCTATAACACTGTGGATTAGCATGAATGTACCAGACCCAGACACACACTGTGTGTGTGTGCGTGTGGGGAAGGGGGGGGGGGGTGTCTAAGGGCAACAGATGGGACAGATTACAGGCCAGCCTCTTCTTACCCCCCCGTCTTCAATCAGAGGGCTCAGCAAATTGGGGTTGTCAGCAGCATATACAAATCCCAACCGCCCCCCTTCAGCAACAAGCTTGCACGCGCGCACACACACACACACGGCCATGCTATCACCCCTCCCCTCTTTGTTGCAGCCCCTAAACGTGTGCAATAGGCCCCTCTCAATCTCCCCGTTCTCGGGACAGTTTTGTGGTCAGCGTTTGCTCAAGCCCACCGTCACCAAGTGGCCAAGAACAGAACAACAAATGTTGTGAATGCTATTTAAAGAAAATAACATAACCGTAAGACTCTTTTGAGAGACAGCCACGCGTCTTGCGACCGCTCCTGGGGTCCGGACCACATGTAGAGACACCGCTGCTCTAAACAACACGCTGGCCCAGTGGATAGCACTGTGGCCTTACGACAAGAAGGTTCCGGGTTCCAACCCCGGTCGTCCCGGCCTTTCTGTGTGGAGTTTGCGTGTTCTGCCCGTGTCTGCGTGGGTTCTCTCTCTCCAGCCAGTGCCATCTGACCAGTGACACTAGCCTCCAACTGGAGTCGGTCCCCGGGTGCCGGGTTAAATGCAGAGGATGAATTTCACTACATGTATGTGTATGTGACAATAAAAGCACCTTTTAAACCAAGTGCTGCAGACTGTTGCCATGTTTCTCGCTTCCTTGGGCTTTGACAGTAGCGGAGGCACTCAAAACACAAGTAATAGAGACCGTTTTAGAGAATTGTTGTTTTTTTTTTGTTTTTTTTTTGCAGCAAGGCCGAGCTTACGAGGTTTGGTGGGGGTGGGGCGGTGGGAGAAGGGGGGGGTGAAGGCCAATGGGGAGAGTTTTTATATTGAAGGGAAGCAGAGATTAGCAAATATATGGGCCATGGGTAAACACACTGCTGGCGGTGCTTACGATCAGCCACTGCTCAGGCCCCAGCGAGGACGATTAATCAGCAGCCTTTTGATATGACTACATTCTCTCTCTCTCTCTCTCGCTCTCTCTGCTCTCTCTGGTCTTTCTCTATCTGTTTCTCTCTCGCCCAAATCTGTCTCGATCCCCCGGCCCCCTCCCCCCCCACCTGCAGCACTGTGCAACCCACAGTGCAGTGCTGCGGTGCGGGTAGAGCGTGCGAGAAAAGCCCCACCGAACAGTGTGCCTCGGCCAATCGGAGCCACACCCACGGGAAGAGGCTGGGAGGGGGTGGGGGGGGGTTATATCCAACCAGAGACGGGTGTAGCGTGGGTCGGGGGAACCAACCACAGAACAGCAGGCGCTTGAGACCAATGAGAAGTGACTGCAAGTCAGCAAGGCCTTTTGGTCTCAATTCACATATGAACCTTGTTGAATCGACTAGAAGCATCCGGTGGCGTGGGTTCAGTCGCCATGGTTTGGTATGTAGCACGACATGTGACCGCCCTCGCTCTCCGTGGCTCCAGTTGTCACCAAAAACCAATAGACAAGCTTTTATAAATGTGGACCTTCTCTTCTCCCATGTAAATAGAGCGAAGAAAGGAACCTATCTCTTTATAAACCAGCCCTCGCTCTCTTCTTTCAGTGGCTCTCAACCTGTTGTGACCTGTTGTGACCCATGGCAGGTGTCAATGGATGCATATGCACATCTGTGACCATGTAGCCAAGTTGTTTATAATCTTAAAGGTAGTGTCAGTGATTGTGAACCGTTACACCCCTAATTCTTAATCAAATCTAGCACACCCACCAAAGCAGATGCATGAACTCTCCTTCTCTCCCTGCGGACTCATGTTGAGCTGTTTTACAACAGTTCAGTTATACCGAGTTATAAAGCGAAGAAGCGATAACGGCTCCGCAAATTGTCTCCGCTTCAATGGATCCGTGTTCGCGTGTAGTGCTTTCACTGCGTCCCGCGATGTTGCCGTTGACGCTTTAGTACAAATGCATGTCACGCGCTGCACCTAGCAGAGTGCTAACGCTAACATTGCCCACGCGTGTTTTGACAACTATAAAAAGGTTCTGTGGTTCTAATCTAGTTTTGAGCTAAATGTGGAATGAAAATTGTATTTTAATTACAGGACATGAGAGCTCAACATGCTGTATCAGATTGTGTGTGTGTGTTTGTCTGTGTGCTGTATTCTATACATCTGGGGTGGCTACACACAGTGGGGAAAGAGTGCTGAAGCCCTTAAAGGCAGGGTCAGTCATTCTTGCTAACCTCGAGCTCAAATCAAAACAGTATCGCCCGCGGCACCTCACGCAGCGAAATGCATTTTGAAACAAAGCGTAGTGCTGCGGCTTTGTTGTTATTAAATACATAATCTAGTACTCAAACACAACCTTGGCTTATAGGCGTTTGTTATTTTGTTAGAGGATAGTGACAAGGAAATGTCCTGCAAGAAAGTGTGTGTCTGCAGAAAACTGACCAAAATGGCAAATGGCTGCATTTCATGGGTTATGTTCCCGCACTAAAGGATATTTAAACTGGTAAAAAAGAATAGTATATATTATCATCTAAGGCGCATAGGTGAAATAATTTTGAGTCATGAGGATAATTGTAAAAGAGATTATTTATTATTTATTTATTTATTTAGCAACCGCCGCCCCTGCTAAAGTGGGCCCTAGCCAGCCATCGACATAGCAACAAGAATGAGTCGGCCAATCACAGATTGCATCTCAAATGTCTGACTCAAACCCGGGCTTATCGCTTCAGCAGCCAGATGCTCCAGTATGTACTCTGCTAGGGAAATATGTGACGTTCAATATGAGAACCCACGATGAATTAATTTGACAGCCTAGTGTGGATATTCTCTTTACAATGTTTTTTCCGATCGCACAATAAAAATGTACATTATTGAATGTAACGCCGCTAAGCCGTGAAAGCCTTGTTTGTAAATGCATCTGACGCAGCGGACTCGGATGTCAAAATAACCTAAAACTATTTGACAAAACTTTGTTCAGTCTTCAGACATAAAAACAAGCTACGGCTGTGAACATTTTAAGTTAAGTAAGTAATAGATGATTTATTGTAATGATTAATTGATTAAGGTCGTGATTGATTAATTGCAGCCCTTAAGACATACCACGATCACTGTCTGGGCCATAATGGTTTACCACTTGACCTTTTGGTGCATGAATAAATCCAGCACAAAGCTTTTTTTTTTTTTTCTTTTTTTTTCTGTTCCCATGGCAGCATCAGTACCTCTCTTCCCCCAGAACAAGTCATTATATTGTACAGTATATTCAATCAGTTTGACCAGCCAGCTGCATTCCCACCAGCAACATAACCCCTCCCCTTCCCCCATGTGGGACCTCCTATCTCCAACCCCCTCCCCCCAGCCACCGCTGCCTGGGTAGCACACACCGTGGGCAGCGGAGGCCCACAGGAGCAAGCCAGCGGAGGCCCACAGTAGGCCAGGGTTGACAGGTTTTTCTCTGGAAGGTGGGGGGGGAGAGAGGGGGAAGAGAGAGCTGGCATGTTGCCCAGCGGGGAGGCCAGGCACTCGGGCGCGTAGCTCTCTGTTCCACACACGGGCTAGCTCGACCTTGGGCAGTGTACGGCCACAGTCGTCCGTCCCCCTTCCCCCTCTTCCCTTCCCCTCATATAACCCCCCCGCCCCTTCCCTTCCCCCACCTTTACCTCGGGGGAGGTAGGGGCAGGAGATGGGATCGCTATCAGCCGCTGCACACAGCACATACTATGTACACAAACCCTCATCCTGGCACACAGGCACATGCTGACCCCCCTTCCCGTTTTCCCAGTAATCACGTCTCAGAATGTCACACACACACACACACACACACAGACGACGCTTTAAATTGTCACGCACTCAAAACACTTTCTCTTGAGCAAACAAGCTCCCGAGCCATATCTTTGTTTATTTCACAACTGCGTAGTCTCCCAACAATTGTTTGCTAATGTGTACACACACCCGCATGTGCGCACACACGCACGCATGCACACACACAGTATATAGTTTTCAGTGTGACAGCGTCTGAAGTTTTATCCAGAAGTTCTTGTTTTAGAGTCGACAACATTTTAGACTTTACTGTAGATTTCTACGGACTTTAGTTTGAGTGAGTCAAATGAGTAGGAACGAACCAGCCGAGCCAGAGGTCAGGTTTATTTACACAGCTCTTACAACTGCCGCTGCTCGTCTCAAAGGGCTTCACTAGAACGCAGTTCACACAGGAAACCAGCCGCCTTAGCTTTAACCCTTCATAGAGAGAGAGAGAGAGAGAGAGAGAGAGAGTGAACGAACGACAAGGCCTGCTTCATCCCCGAGATAAGCCGGCTAGCAGCCTCAATATCTGTCATTGATCGGATGACGATCATGCTAAAATAAAATGATAGACTGTATAGGAAGGTACAGTTGGAAGGGAATTGGGAATTCTGTCTTGATGTCTCGAGCCGAGTAGCCCTCGGTGCAGACAATAGGTACAATAAGAATTCCCTGTGTTTAAACACAGCTCCTGACCTTTTGCCACATATCTGTGTGTGTGTGTGCGAATTTGAGCTGAGTTTGCCTTTCTGTTTACTATTGTGTTGTGACTGCAGCTGTCTACATGGAAATTAGTTTTTGCATTTCCTTGTTAACCTAATGTGCGAATGGCAGCTGTGATTCGCTTGGGCGTTACTTTAGTGAACAGTGACCTTTTTTAACCTCTTGCCGAATTGTTGTAATGCTCTTACATAATATAATCAGCTCACTGCATATTTAATGTTTTTGGTTGGGTTTGAGTGGCTCTGGTAAAAAAAGTGGCTAAATCGTTAATCACCACGCAGGCACACACACATGCATGCACACACACACTCACAGACACACAGACAGATATAGACGCTACATTTAAATCTCCCCGCATCCACGTCATGTGTTACACATATACCATTTATTCTCCTGCACTCTGTTGCTCTGGTAACGGCACACAGACACCCGGCTGCCACTGTTCAGAACCGTGTTGTGATTGAGCCTCTTCCCTCTTTCTCTCTCTCTCGCTCACTCTCTCTCTCTCTCTCCCCCCCACCCCCCTTCCCCCTTCCCCCCATCCCCAGCGGCGCAGGGCGAGGTGCGGGAGTGTGCTTTCACCGACCAGCAGCAGCAGCTGGAGGTGGAGCGCGTGGCGGGCGGGGAGGGCCGCGTCTCCCCGGAGAACACCACCATCCGCTGCTCCAAGGGCGGCCACTGCTTCGGCCTGTGGGAGAAGAGCCCCCCGGGGGACGTGCGCCTCGTCAAGCAAGGTGCGTGTGGGGGAAGGGGGAGGCGGTCGCCGCGGCGACAACTCCGCCGCCGCCGCCCCGGGTGGCTTTTTAGAAGCCGTAATCACGTAAACGTCCAAAACATGTTCTTAACGTGACATATTATTGTTAATATTGAGTGAGTCAATGTTTAAGGCAATTCTTCAATTAAATTCTTCCCTTTATAAAACAAAACCTTTTTTATTTTTTTGGTTCACTTTAAGCTTTTGAAATGAGTGGAATATATTGACGCAACACGGGACTCTCTCAGTGGTGTTTACACACAGAAATGCTAGAAATGGAGTGCAGAGGCCCCCAGCACGATGAATTATTAAACCATGCACAGCGCTCTTTGCTAGATATGCTCTTGGAAAAACATGCTGAATAATATTCAGTGAATTTTATTCCCACGCTCACATACTGCAGCGGTGCAGGTCTTGTCTGTTACCAGAGAGAGTAGAGTTTGCCGACATCCATAGTTAGCCATTTGTGGGGGGGGTGGGGGGGGGGCTGATTGCATAGAATTATGTTTAAGATCCCCCCCTTCATGCAGATCAGAAGGCTGCGGTCAAATTTCCAGCGTTCCATGCAAGCCAATGCAAAATGTTGTTGGTGACGTAGGGTGGCACACACCAGAGCCTTGTAGAGAGAGAGCCGCGCCATCTCCGTTCACTCCAATGGACCGTATTTCCACAGCAACGGAGCCTCAAAAGAGTTCCCGGAAGTCATCCTAAATACTAAAAAGTACCCTTTAAATCATATTTTTAATGTAAATTGGTGCATTTATTAACTACTAATTACCAAAAAATTTAGTTATATAGATGTATGTATGTATATGTGTGTGCCCTATTGTTGGTGCGGTCTGCACCACTCTGTTTATTGTTCCCATTTACTGCACACACACATTGCAGACAGCTAGTGAACCGTGAATAGATACAAGCTGAATTTGACAGTGTATTGGCTAAGGATTGCTGCCTCTACCTTTTTTAAGAATCAGTAACTGTTCTGTTTACCCTCAAAGTGGGCCTTATGTCACCAACACCATGTTTCTGTGGAGGCTGACCCAGGCAGCGCCCAGACAGCTACATCTACCACGCATGGGCCTGAAACAACAAAGTAAAGTCACCTCAAAACAGTTATCTGCAGAAATATCGTTGTGTCCTCAGACACAGATTGATCTTAGGTACTTGGGAATAAATGTTATATGCTCAAAATGCCCCGTAATGACCAAGGAGAGAGATAATGGGAAATATGGTGAAATCCGTGGACCTCCCCATTGACTTGCATGGGGCGCTGGGTCGTTGTGGTCTGCATAAAGGGTGAAAAATCCCCCATCTCCACCCCCGTTACTTCATAGAAAACAAGTGAATGCAGAAGCGCCGTAGGTTGCCACCTCTCTGCTTACGCTCTCGTCTGTTTCCTTCCTGTCTGTCTGTCCATCTGTCTGTCTGCCCGCCCGCCCGCCCACAAGGCTGCTGGACCCACCTGGGTGACCAGCAGGAGTGTCGTCCAGACCGGTGCGTGGTGACCAACCTGCCCCCCCAGATCCAGAACGGGACCTACCACTTCTGCTGCTGCGGCAGCGACATGTGCAACCTCAACTTCACCGAGGACTTCCCCCTGCCCAGCCCCACCACCGCACAGCCCATCTGTAGGTTCATTCTTTTCAGCACGCACACAGAACCGTAAGCAGGAAGTGCAATATTCAGTTTATTTTGTGGACGGAGAGATGCGTCCATTGGCTTAGTTGTGTTTGATTTAAACAGAACAGTAAGATGTGTGGCTGAGGAACCTAATGACATAATAGAGGTCGAAGAGGAAACATTAGTGGCCAAAAAGAATGCCTCCTCGGTAGCTTGGAATAACTGTTGTACCAGTCCAATTATGACAATGATATGTTATGAATATATTTTGATGCATTTTCTCATAACCTTTGCGTTTTTACTTATGTTTAAAAATAACAATATTGCAATTTTCGTGATCAATATCACATGTTATCAATATCGTATATGCAGATTTAAAGATAATACAACGTCCATTTTCCTCCACTAATTGGATGTACAGTAACACATGCAATGAGGGCCATAAGGTTGCAGCGTGACCTTATGTTATTTACAGCATATTCGCATATGCTCGCACAGTGTTGGCCACGTGGGCACATGCAGGTTTTGCCTCGACCGTGCACAGCGATGCGTACATGAAAATGGAAGCCCGCACAAATGGATGCATTTTTTTTTTTGGTTTTGTTTACCCAATTTCCACTTCCTCTCGAGAGATATTTTGGGCTTTCAGAGGGGCAATTACATGAAAGCCTTTGTTCAAATCGTACCTAAATGGAACATTACTGTCTTTCACAAGCCGCCGGTTGACCAACAGGAGCCTTGTTTATTTTGTAGCCAGGCTTTATCCATAATCCCCCTCATTCCACCCCCTCATGTTCTGGCGTTGACACCCCCCTCTGCACTAATAAACAAGAAAGACCCCACAGTTTCTCAATTGAAAGGGTTTTTCAGCAAGTAACGCGCAAGGACAATGTCTCAAAGGCACACCACCTTCTCTTCAGTGTACAGTCTTCTCCCTCTCCCTACCCAGAGCAGGGGCGTGATGGCCGTCCATTATGAACCGCGACAACTTTGAATTGCAGAAATAAATTGGATTGCATTTACCCATACATAAAGAGCCTGGAGCACCCCGCACTTTCTCACCCCAACCAAAAGACCGACACAGGTTTCTTTGTCGAAGCAGATAATGTTGAATTTCGAGGTTACATCGTTGTGTATGTCTATACAGCGTGCATCAATGTAGTTTATTTAATTATGTTTTCCTTCTGAAATCTTTATCTGCGCTGCAGCCAACGCACACAGACACACTCCTCCCCCACCCCCCCGCCCCCATAAAAAAAACAAGCGCACACTTCCCCAAGTATGCGGCTCCTCGACATTCTGCGGATGGCGAGGCGTCTGCGGTCTGCGGGCGTGTCCCCCCGAGCGTTTGAAGTCTGCGACAGGTGACGGGCCGACACATTTAAGGGCGTGAGCAGCGCTCAAACGAACGGGGTAATTGTCCCCGACAGGCTCTGTTTAACGCAGCCTGGTGTTAATAAAACCCTTGTTTTGTTTAATCGCTGTCCGCTCCTTTGTCGTTACAAGTGCAGTGGAATAGTGTGCGGTTGCTGTGTGTGTGCATGTGCGTTTGTGTTTGTGTGTGCGCGTGCGTGTGTGCGTGCATCAGAATCCTCATTTATCAAACTTCTACTTGATTATTTAATTATGAACTCGCGGGCCTCGCGTAGACTTTGTGTGTGAACAAGCGCACATGCGTTTGTCAGCTTGTGTTTGTGTGAGAGAGCGTGCGCGCGTCAGCTCGTGTTTGCACACAAGCGTCTATGTCAGCATGTGTTTTTCTGTGTGTCTGTCTGTCTGTCTCTGTCTGTCTGTGTGTGTGTGTGCGTGCGTGTGCGTGTGTGTGTGTGTGTGTGTGTGCGCGCGCGCGCACGTACCTTGCGGTATGTCAGTCAAGGCTGCCCCCGGGCTCTCTAAGCCATCCAATATTGACAGTGCTGCCGTCTCACGTGCAGCTACATGCACGTGCGGGGGATGGGGCAGTAATGACCCTGTGCGCTCGCTGGCAGGGCTTCCGTGCTCGGCAATCTGGCGTCGGACGGACAGGGCACGTGTTTCATCTCAGCCGGCCTTACTGTGTGATCGTCCAAGAAATCACGTGCACGCGCACATACTGAGCACAAAGTGTGGTCCTCAGCTATCGACCGGTCTCTACACGTCGTCCTCCTGCGTAAAGCTAGTGTGTGTCCCTTTAAAGATGGAGGCATCGATCGTAAGCTAATGCACTGTGTCAAATTCGGTCGGACGTCTCCTCGGTCCTGGCTCTGTAAACAGGAACACAGACAAAAGTGGTGGAGACCGCACCACAGCCGTGGCAATGTGTGGGGGCGGAGCTTGCGAGGGAGCACCCCATGGCATTGAAGGGAGAGGTGTTTTTGTTTTGATCGAGTGCAAATATCAACAATCTTTCTCCAGCATCGCTGAGACCAATCAAATGCATGCACCTCTCGGAGGGTGGCACCAGCTCGGATCACGTGACCTCACCCCTCCAGGGCATCGCCCCCAACGGAGACGCTGCCCTTGGAGTGAGCCAAAATGTGAAGGCGGCCCCACTGTTGACGACGCATACTCTGACCCTTTTTCTCTCCTGTGTGTGTTTTGACCTGCGCCCCCTCCCCTCCTCTCTCCCGCCAGACCCTCGCACGCTGCAGTACGAGGAGGCGGTGATTATCGCCCTGGCAACCGTCTCCGTGTTGGCCGTGGTGGCCGTCGCAGCCTTCTTCGCTTATCGCATGATGCACGGTGAGTTGCCATGGCGTCACACTCGCCCAGGCACATTAGCGCGCTTTTCCTGTTTGTGTGGGAATTTTTTTTTAAACGCTGTTTTTAAATGGACACCTCACACAGAAAACGACACTGTATCCATTTCTCATTCTTCACAGCCTAGAGCGCTGGAAGAAAATATGTTATTTCCGTTGTGTCTGTGTAATCGAGGGGGTCATCAGGTCATCTTTAGGTGAAGTGGTCCGTAAATGGGTCTGTGCCATAGAGCAGTTCATCTTCTAGATGCCATGCCTGTCTGTGGATTTATATTGTCCCTGTGTCGATGTGTGACAAGCTCACTGCCACACTATGACTACGTTTGCCAGCAGTTAAATTAAACAACACTGAACCTAACCTGAACAACCGTATTATTGTTGTTATTATTATTATTATTAATATTTGCCATATGTTCAGATGCATTTTAAGGATGGAATTATGTTGGTATTCCAAGTAAATAGTGCTCGACATGCACACATTCCGCAATCATTGAGAACACGTCGATGCTTCAAGCTAAATAATGCATTTTGTATACAGCATGTTTTTATAATGATGACCACACTTTGAACTCTGTGTGTGTGTGTGTGTCTAAAGGAGACGGCAAACAGGGCCTCCACAACCTAAACATGATGGAGGCGGCCGGCTCGGAGAGCTCCTTGGACCTTGACAACATCAAGCTGCTGGAGGTCAGTGCACTGCCCCGCCACCAGGGGCTCTAGCGAGCAGGTCAGGGGCTCAGGTTTCTGATAATGCGAGCGTAGGAGCCATCCTCCTGCGAACAGTGTCCAAAAACACTAACTGTGCTTAAACTAGGATATTTTATTATAGATCCTATAATAAAAGGATCTATAAGGATGTATAAGGATTGTAAGGATGCTTACAGTCGTCATTTCTCCTCAGGGCCTAATGTTTGTTCTGTGTACACGCTGCTGAAAAATTACACCCCTATGTCATTGATGACATAGGGGGAGAGATCACTCAGGTGTTTTGGTTTTTGATCGAGTTAAAATATCAACAAGTAATCCTTCAACCTCCCTGACTCCACCTTTTTAGCAGAACGTCAACTAATAAGATGTCAAAAGGGGCATAGTAAAAACGTCCCTCACGCCATTTGCACGTAAGCGACGTCACGGAATAGGAGCAGAGCAGGCTCCTTCCCCAGTAGCATCTAGGTAACCTAAAGACAAGAATGACAACAATAGGTTGATGCCATGTCTAGACCAGCCCTCGTCCCCGGCGTATCAGGCGCATTTCGTCCCGGGCCTGTCCAGACTCGCTGAGAAATGCCCAAGCCAGTCAAGCGTCTAATTTTAGAGCGGTTCTTCCGCTTGTCACATTAAAAAGCTCTTTTTTTTGACTGCCGACGTTGCCTCCGCCGCCACGGCAACCCGTTACAGCCTCAGCAGGGTGCCGCGTAACTGACACTCTGCTCTTAATAGCACGGAGCCAGTCGCGTGCCGGTTCACAAGCCGGTCGGGCGAGTCTGGAAGCCGCCCGTAAACACAGAACAGCGTGTTGTGTTTTGTCTAGCGGCTGTCTGGTGACGTTAGCCTGCATGTTTCCTGTCTGGCTGATTTACTGTACATAGGCACACACTTGTCATGGCTGACTTCTGGTGTACCTGGAGGAGAGTTTGCTGCATTTCATTCATTCATTCATTCATCAAGTTGTGAAGTTGGCTCAATTTCAATTGATACAACTTCTTAACAAGTGTCTCTCCTGTCTGGCTGTCATCTGTCTGTCCCGGCTGTCTGTCTGGGTGTCATTTGTTTGTCCCTCCTGTCTGTCTGTCTGTCTGTCTGCCTGTCTCACTGGTCGTGCAGACATCGGTCTTTGCACACGTCTGCCTGTTGTCATGTGTGCCCTTTGATCTCGTCGTCTCTCGGTTCTCGTCTTCCGGTCTTTGTTGTCTGCCGTGCTGTGTCTGTCTGTCTGTCTGTCTGTCTCTGGGCCTATTTCTGGAAGCAGACATCTGATCAGACGGCACAAGATCCTCCTTCTCGTCTTTCCCCCTGGGGAGCAGGAGTGTCCGCTAACCGTCTCAAATGCAGAAATATTAACTTGTTCTCTCTTTCCTCTTTGTCTGTCTGTCTGTTTCTTTTCTCTCTCTCTCTCTCTCTCTCTCTCTCTCCCTCTCTCCCTCCCTCTCTCCCCCAGCTGATTGGGCGGGGCCGGTACGGAGCCGTCTACTGCGGCTCCCTGGACGAGCGTCCCGTGGCCGTCAAGGTGTTCACTGCGGCCAACCGGCAGAACTTCCTCAACGAGTGCTCCATCTACCGGCTCCCCCTGCTGGAGCACGACAACATCGCCCACTTCGTGGCCGCCGACGAGCGCACGGGCGCCGAGGGGCGCGCGGAGTACCTGCTGGTCATGGAGTACTACCCACACGTGAGCACAGGGGGCGCCACTGGGCTGTCATCCCCTTCTCCTTTCATTTAGTCTTTTCTTACGCCAAGGGTTTTACTTGGGGTTGTTTATCTTTTCGTCAAATTCCCTCTCTCCCTTCCTTCCTCACCTCTTTCCCTCTCTTCCTAGCCTCCTCCTCCTCCCCACCCCTAACCATGTGTCTCCGTAATAATAATGGGTCATGGAGCGGGATTTGTACAGCGCTGCCCCCGCGGTTTGTGTGATGCACTGCAGGCCAGCACTCAGCGGGAGATATCACCGGTGTGGCCCAATCAGACTCACATTTGCCCTACGTTAATCGCATGATGTTTACGGCCATCGCGACCTCTCATTCTCATTAAAATCAGAGTCTTATTTCTTTTCATATTCCTCTTAATTAATTTTTTTAACTGGAAATGCGTCTGTTGATTTGTGCGTGACGTCCGGTCCAATTTGGGAGGTGGTGAGCCTCGCTCAACTGACTTTCTAATCCACCGCCCTTCTCAATTAAGGGGTCAGCTGACGATGTCCGGCCTACGAAATGGCACCGTTGTGCGGCCGAGTCACGCGCGCGGCCCCCCAGGCCTGGCTGTGACGTGCGTCGCCGTGGCAACGGGACAGGGGGTCTGTACGCACGCAGCGCCCACATATGTGACACAGCTGTAATGTCGTTGATCGGACGCAGTGCGGCCTAATTTCATTCAGTAGCGGATGCACGCATTTCCTAATTTATTTTCTTAAAATATAAGAGAGAGAGGGAGAGAGAGAGAGGGGGGGGGAGAGAGAGAGAGAGAGAGAGAGAGAGGGGGGGGGGGGGGGGAGACAC
>JAODUK010020435.1:0-25745 GCA_027564635.1 Typhlichthys eigenmanni
TTAATTTACCTAGGCTATTGAATGGGTCACCAAAACAATTGCCCTCCCAAATTTTTGGAGCAGGAGCCGTCACTGCCCAATAGTCAAGGAATTTGACATTTGACTTGTGTGGGTCTCGTTTTGTAAAAAAAAAGTAACATTCGGGTTTCAAATTAAAGTGTTCATTAGTTGTACCCATGATTATGGTTAGTTTAGTTATTAAAAATAAAGCAGGACTTGGCTGCAATTTGTAACTTTGTATTATGAAGAGCTAATGACATGTTGTGAACGAGAACAGTCTACTTTTAAGAAGAAAATGAAAATGAAATACGGTATGTTTGATAAATACAGCCATCATGTCATGTTATGGCCGAGAAGAAGTAACATAAGGACACTTTGTTTATTAGTGAAACTTTCTGCAACACAAATGAGTTCAAAGTACATAAACAATGTTATTATTTAAATCCTTATGTTAGTCAAGTTCTACTGTACATAATACTGTAGCCTACCATGCATACGTATGTCGATGCTTACAGAAAAGAACAGAAACAGACACAGCTATCGGTCATATATTTTGTATGTGCATATGGACATTAGAAAATATCAAAAAACAAAAAAACTATATACAGTATTATTGAGACTGCTTGGCATATAATGTATGCATATACTGTAGGTGACTCAAATAAATCAAAATGACTCATCTTTCATGCTTACAAACTTGCCATAACCTTATGTGCGCAATGTCTTGTAAGACAAGAGTGCCACTGGGATCAACTTCATTAAACTAAATGTGCAAGCAATTTGTTTGTTACATTGTTTATAAATCTCTTTAAACCCTACTTGCTATCAGTAAATTAAAAGCTCTTAAAGCCTTAAAGTATTAAGTTCTGGTTTCAGGCTCCCTGATTGAACCAGACAGTTGCAGGAAGGTGTCACTGTTCCCTACTCCGAACTATTTAGTGAACTATTTAGTGAACTTAAAATGAATGTCACATTTTCTCAAAAGTGTTCACTGTAAACCCGTTTCATTTAGATGTTGCTGCATTTCGTGTGGGACGGATTCCTGCATATACTGAGGAGAGATATACTGTATCTCTCCTCCCTATTTAATTCAACCAACAAATAGTACAGTACTGTTTGAAGTTTATATTGAACATAATAAAAGATGTGTAGAGAATAGTCCAGGTAGTATGTTACTTTGGTGGCAGTTGTTGTACATTTATTTTTATTTCTATTTGTTGTGGTTGTAGGCTATAACGTTTTGGTTATTCTTGCATATCCAATGGATCAAACAGGTGTGTTGGACGTCTCATTGTCAGACACTCGGTTGCTAGATGTGACGGTTTGTTCACCCAGGTGTTTAAATATTGCGTATCTAGTCACTGCACTCCAGAGGAATCTCCGAAATTTTTCCCCCACAAATGCATATATGACTGGATTAACGCAACAGTGAGCCAGCGCCAAGATCTCCGCCACTTCTAAAGTGAGGTTGATTACATGTGAAGCCTCACAGCTGTGAAGGATGTTAAACATCTGCAGTGTCTTTAGGAAAACGACAACATTATAAGGCACCCAGCAGATGATGAACACACAAACGATCAGCAAAACCAGCTTCATGGCTCTCTTCCTTTTAGAGTTCCTTGATTTCAGGAGCACGCCGACAATCCTCACATAACAGAAGGCCATGATTGGGAGGCTTATTAGGAGCCCCACAATGTTTTCTCTAAAGTTTCTCAGATTTTTCCACAATGTCTGCTCTTTTTCTGGATACAAAATATCACACATTTGGCGGCTGTCTTCTTCCACCACTTTAGCGAAAACCACCTGAGGGATTGCCATGGTGATAGATACAACCCAGATAGTGACACTCAATGCAGTCGCGCAGCGAAGAGTCCGGACTCGCATGGCTGCAACGGCATGAACAATAGCCAGGTAGCGATCCACACTCATAAGGGTCACAAATATTGTCCCGCTGTAAAATCCCAACTAGTAAGAAGAAATGGACAAAGAGATACAATACAGTAAAGCAACGCAGGCATGGAAAGCAATGAAGGCTACTGACATCACTACACTAGACAACAGAGGTCTTCAACAGGGGGCCCAGGACCCCTAGGGGGTTCTCAGGGGTACTGCAAGGGGTCCTCCAAATGATTTGATCCAAACTTTTTTTCTTCTAAAAATGTAAATGTCAGAAATACATTAGCATAAATACAACCTGTGCTATACACATATAAATCCCTCAGTTATTTTAATGGCTTAATTGACGGCCTACTTTTATACATGGCACTATACTGTAGGCCACCATACTAGCCAACATTGTTGTCCCGGCAACTAAATATTTTATACCATATGTGATAGGGGGTTGCTGTGCCATGTGTCTATCAGCCAAGGGGCCTGAAAAACGTTGAAGACCTCTGTTCTATAACTGCTTTTCATAGCTATACTAAAAACATATTTAATTCACCCTCTCTTTACATATCTTTACTTATGTTGAATATTAATTGATGATCAGTGTCGGGATGAAATATCTGAGGGGGGATGGAGTTTGAGAGCAACACTTCAAACAGCGTTGAGGGGGTCAAAAGGTTTCTGTTTGTCTTGGGTTATTAGCACAATATACCCCTTACCTATTTCCTGTTTCCTATTAGGCTACAATATGTTCCTTATTCCATTTCATGACAGTATGACTGCTCTAAAGCTGTACTAGAAGAAACCCTTACCTGATAAGCAGCTGTCATGAGTTTACACAGACCATCAAATACTGTGTGTTGGAAGTTGTAGGCCCACAGGGGCAAAGATAAAGTTACAATGAGGTCCGACAGGGCCAGATTGAGGAGGCAGACATCTGTTATCGTCTTTATTTTCATGTAGCGCAGGAGCACCCAGAGAACAGTGGTGTTTCCTGTAATTCAGAGAATGTGATTAGCGACATAAACATACAAAACACACCTGGCACCACAGGCTATTTACAGTGCTCTCTGTATATAGTAGTGGGTCAAAGAGGCATTAGGCTATACATTAATATATGCTAGAATTATAATAAGTAGTGTCATTTAATTTCATGTTTTTAAAAAGGCCTACTGATTAGAACTCAGAACACCAATGTCATTATATAGTTCTATGGTTTAGGCACACAAGCACTAGCCTGGTGTACCCAGACCTAAAATTAACTTTATGAAGGTCTTGAAACTCTCCATTGGGAAGTGTTAACAGTTGTTTCCTTCTACTGGGCATAGAGACCTCTGACCTATGATTACTATTGGACAGCATTTAACCAATAGGCTACAACTGTTTCTGATCATCTCATCTAGCTGTACCACCATTTCAAAACACGCTTGATGACAACTCACTAACCCACCGTGACTGGTCTGCCAGCTTATGAAAAGGTTATGAAAACAGGGTTTACAGGGTTTACAGGTTATGAAAACAGGGTTTACAGACTATAGAATCTCATGTTAGAAAATGTATCTGAAAGCAATTGTTGTGCGGCGCAGGCTACACGAGCACCACCCAGGTGCAACAACTTCCCCATCCTCTGCTGAAAACATGACTTAGACAAAAACACAGAAAAATATGAATGAGATGCGTTGCGTAGATTAGTGATGTGCCTAACAATTGTGCTGGTGCTCCTAAAATTGTCAGTAAGGAGCACCAGTGCTACTAGTGGAAAATGTTAACCTGGACTTCCAGCCGGAAGGTCATGGGTTCAAACTCTGGTGTTGACCTACCTGTAAGTATCCTTGAGCAAGATGCCTATCCCCTAACTACTACCGGTGGTTGGTCACACCTTGCATGGCAGCAATCACCATCGGTGCATGAATGTGTGTGTGACTGAGAAAATTAAATCGACTGCATATATATATTATTTGCCTTACATTCACCCATTCACACACACAGCGATGTCAGCCATGCACAGAGACACCTGACCACAGCAGTTAGTGTTAGGTGTCTTGCTCAAGAACACATCGATACTTGCTGAGGAGTTAGCAGGGTTCAAACTCTACCCGCTCTATCACTTGCCAAATGTACTGCAGGTCGGACATGTTGAGGATTAACCCCACAACATTTTAAGTAAAAATAAGAGACCTACCTTCCCCATGTGCAACATCAATAAAGGCCTTCTTCATGATTGTCTAAGCCAACACATACATACCTATCAACCCAAGAACAAACAGAATGTAGAGAAGCACTGGCAGGACAGGGATGTCATTTGTCAGTACAGCAATGGAAATGCATGGCTCCATCGTGGTATTGTACTCGTAGTAGTCATAGGAATAGAAATCTGTTGTATTCATTATTGTATTCTTCTGAAAACATTACAGAAAATACTGTAGTAGTACACTAGTTGTGACAGAGAAGAGATTACATCTTATTGTAGCTTCAACAGACATTAAATGTTCTGATGAGTAACAGAGAAATGTGTTTGATGGGAATATACCTAATTTACTTAGTTGCTGAAGGGTTAACCCCAGAAAATGTTTTACCGGAATTACTTTCCTGGCCTTTTGGCAGTTTATTATTTATCATCAGAAGAACAAATACACCTTATTCAATGTCTACAACAAAGAAATATCCTCTCCCACATGTATAGAATGAATAACAGTAGAGGAATATGATTCATTGGAAATAACTAGATTTGTCTTAGACAACTGCCACCAACCAGCCTGCATCTGAAAACGCCTGTCTTTTCATGTCTTTAGGTTATACATATAAATAAATGTATACAGCGTACTACAATCTAATCAAGTATTCAAACCACATTTAACCACATTCATACGTCACGTCACATACCATGTGTATCAGCATCACCGACGACCCCTTGCTTCCTGCAGCTGACGGTGGTGACACGTCCTCCTGAACTACTGTGTATGTGTGTGCGTGTGTGTGTGTGTGTGTGTGTGTGCAGCTGAAGTAAGCACAAGCTCAAACTATAGCAGGAAACAAACACTACCTGTATGTGGTGAAAAGTGAAATGATACTCTACACGGTTTACCTCTTTTGTTCGTTCTCAGGCAGAATGTCTGCTCTCTCAGCTGTGCCTTCGTGCCTTGGGTGACACGCTCAAAAGCCAGGCGATTATCTTGCATTGCTTGCTTTTCTGCAGCAACACTTGCCCGAGCATTTCTTGTAAGGTAAAACAAGTTTTGCTCTATTTAGTGCATTGTGTCAGGAAGGTGTCATGAATGTGGTTTCCGGTCGGAGAAATGCCTTATGTGACATGGAATGGGGGTGAATCAGAAAAACATATTTCTATACAGCATAATTGTTTAAATGTATTTGATTGTTTGTTTATTTACATGTTTTTATGTGTTATTATGTCCTTTTGTCTTTGGCATGTCTTTGGCATATTGACATATTCACTATTACTATCACAAAGCAGTTTCTATGCTATGCTTGGATGCAACACCAATTCAACCTTTTTTGGTATGCACTGAACTCAATTGTACAGTTTCGAAGCTTGTGTGAATGAAATGTCACTTACAACCTCGTACCTCAACATCAACAAACAACATCCATTTTCAATGTTGACTATTCAGTATAGCTACTTTAGCTAAAGTAAGGTGCTTTTATTGTCACATACATGTTGCGAAATTCATCCTCTGCATTTAACCCATCCCTCAAGGGAGTAGGCGTTTAGGTTATTGATTGTCATAAAATCATGAGCTGTGGCCCAATATTATATTGTTTTTCTGATTTTTTGTTTGCTTATTTGTGTCGCTACTGTACATCCCACATATTTGGTTGTTCAAATCTTTTTTCACTCTGTTCCAGTAGGCCCGCATCAGATGCCGGATACATATCTACATTCTTGTTTGTGGTTTCTGATTTGTTCACCACTTTATTTTGGTTTGCACACTGCCTGTGGATTGCTGCTGGATTTTACCCACCCTGACCATAGCCTGGTTTTCTGCACTTTCTATGTAATTTGATCGTGATTTACTTTGAGCATGCAGTATAATATTACGCATATTTAAGGATATGTAAAATCTCTAATATATTCACATATTCTTAATATTATGACAACAATTCAGGCAAGCAACAAAGTTATGCGAATATAACATTTGACAACAACAGTCTAATCAATCTAAAGGTGGGGCAAGGGGGCTTGGGTTTCATCTTGTGTTTAGAGTATGTTAACCATTTAACAGAAATGGCCCATAGTGAATAGAACTATATCTACCTATACCTCTGGATGTTTCCTTTAAATGGCACTATAGGTACAGAATGTCTGCAAATACCTAGTGTTTGCTTACCAATGTTACACAAAGTATGACTCAAAAGTGTTTAATTTCAAGATGCATTTTATATAGTTCTAATTCTTTAGGTATAGGCCATGTTTGTACAACTAAAAAGGCAAAAAATTAAGAATAACATACATTAGAGTGTATGAGTTCCTGTAGCCTCAAACTGTTAATTAATCAGCTACACCTCAAATGCTACATAGTTGAGTATTATTGTGTGAAACTATTTAAAACTAAGAACCAAGAGTTAACATTACTGTAATTTATGGCCCAGCTAATGTAAAAACCATGTCCTGGTCCTTACAGTATCTCACTCTGCTCTCTGACCCACAGAAATAATAGGTCTGACTACAAAAAGAAAACTATTACATTTGCTAACTTTGCTCAATTTAGGAAAATGGCTGAACTCCATTTGAAATCCGTTTGTTTGTGAAATACATTTTTAATGCATCAAAACAAACACAACATAGCAAACACATCATGATTGATCCAGTTAATCAATAGTTGATGCAGGCAAGCTATACATTACAATGACGCAGCTCAGATAAGTGTTATTTTCTTACGGCTCCTGTCCTACTTTACGATAAAGCAGATTATAAGATGTTTTGCTTGGGGAGGACCATATAATTATTGCTTAGCAAACTGAACAGTTTTAGGCCTATTACAGTACATAACTAAACAGAATGCATGAGGTGAAGGAGGTTAGCAGTAAGCATTACAGACATTTCAAATATGTTCCTGAGTTGAAGCTATTAACTAAACTGTACTGCATGTCATAAAAATGCAGATGAAATATCAGAAAGCTAAGTCATGAATGCAGAAGCACATTAATGGTGCACAGTATTACAATTACTACAATTACATGTTGCGGTCTATCCATTGTATTTTCTAAGATTAGCTACTTGGTCAACAAGTGGGTATTTCTCGTGACGAAAGAAAAAATCATTGATTAACATTTTGATGTGGGGCAAACTTATATAATATGTATTTTATGTATTCATAAATAATATATTACATGTATAACCTCTATATCTAAGACCAAAAAACTGTTACACATATGTCTTCAAAAGAGCCTTTTGTTGAAGCTGGTGAAGCTATTCTGGGTGGAGCAGTATTCTATGCTGAGGTCATCAAACCCCAAACTGTATATAAATTGTCCCGCTCTCACGGGTGCACCTACAAAACATTATTGTGCAGTTGTCAATTAAGTGGAATTTGTACACAGCCCTGAAGTGGTTCTATCAACTAACATATATGTTGGGTCTGGGTTGCGCACCAGCCAACATGAGCAAATGAAGATAACTGACTGAGTGACCTTGACCTTGTAAAAAAGTGCATGTGTTGGACAGTGGGTGGTGGTAATGCACCATGTAGACAGTAGGTGGCAGTAATGGACCAATAGTTGGATCCCAACTTCTATGGAGTTTCACGGAGGAACATTGCATGGTAAACTGTGGTGTTGGCTTATGCTTGTGGTCGGCTGAACTAAGCGTGCCTAGTTCTTTACTTGTTTAAATACATATTAAAGTATGTCAGTGGTAATCATAATGAAAATGCTATATTAGGTTAACTCTTTGGCTAGATCATGATAGTTTAATCAATTCCCTCAGTGTCTGTCAGTGCTGGTGTCACGAATTATGATCAATAATGTCGCACATAAGGACATATAATGTAGGTTTGTCATTTATCATTTAGCAGAGAAAAGAAATAAGTATTCTGCTCAGAGCCCCATGGAGGTTTGGGCTTCACATCCAAAGGCTTGTGTAAGCATTTACATGACTATAGTAGAGGTAGCGAAAGAAGACCTAGAGCCCCTCCTAACTGAGCTCTCTGTAATGTCTTGAGAGGAGAAATAGAAGCACCAGGGCACCCAGTTCTTCAGCATGAATAAAACACGCCGCAGGAACTTCTGCCCCGTGAAGGCATAAATGATGGGGTTTAGACATGAGTGAGAGAGTGCAATGCTCTCAGTCAGCTGTATTGCAAAGACCAAGTCATGGTCATCGTCCAAATGACCTCGCTTTTTCAGGAAGTCCAAAAACATGACGACATTATACGGGGTCCAGAAAAGGACAAATATGACGACAATGAGGCATATCATCTTGATCACTCGGTGCTTCTTGCTGCTCCTGATTTTCATCAGTGTCGGGACAATCCTGGAGTAGCAGAGTACCATCACCAGCAGAGGAACTACAAGCCCTAATATGTTCATGGTTAATATGTTGTATTCGTGCCAGATATTGCTCTCTGGGTTGAAACTGCACGTCAAAACGGAATCGTCATTCTTCTTCAAGTGTGTGAAGAGCAGATTTGGCAGGGATACGCACAAGCTCAGCACCCACAAGGAGACACACAGCACAATGCCCTTCCCCACTGTGCGGTGGCGTGCCGCTGTGTGAACGTGCATGATTAGCACGTAGCGGTCTACCGTCATGATAACCATGAAGAAGATGCTGCTGTAGAAACCCAGGATGTAGCAGGCGTTCACAAAGCGGCACATGAAGTCGCCGAAAATCCATTGATAGGCAGTGACATAATGGGCGTAGAAGGGCAGAGATAATACGAACAGGAGGTCTGAGAGAGCTAGGTTGAGAAGGCACACGTCCGTCAAGGTGGTCTGCTTGCGGTGTTTCACCAGGACACACACCACCATGCTGTTACCTTATATGAATGTACATCAAATTATTAATGTTTGTCTTCAGACACATTTTTGTCATATCACCAGTTAGGTTACAGGACCACAGAAACAAGTATGACAGATGACAGGTAACCTACCTATGATGCCTAGGATGAAAACAACACTGTAAAGTGTTGGAAGGAACACGTGGCCATGATTTTTCACGGTGATGTTGTGTGATGTTGGTGTGGCAAAGCTGTAATTGTAATCATAATAATAGTCATATGTACTCTCTTCGTTTTCTGGATCTGCATAGAGAAAAAAAGGAGTTATGAAATTATATATTATGCTTACTTGCTTTCTTATTTTAGAAATGATGTCTAGGGTAGAATATACACTATATACAGTAGTTTAGTCGTTAGGGTGGTTAACTAACATCTGGAATGCTGTGCCCAAGAAGCATGGCCAATAAGCATTTCTCCTTAATACATTTGCAACAATAAAGTTGATTTGGATAAGGTGCTTGGTGTCCTAAATGTAATAAAGTGCTCTTTAGTATATAGGGCATATGCCGACGGCATATGCCGACAGTAAATATATTAGTGTAGGCCTACAATATGTTGTGCAGTTAGGACTACTTCTGCCACCTGCTGTTTCTCACATGCAATCACAGACAATTTATAAATAGACCATCATGTTAATGGTTAATTTGTAAAATGCTTGCGACATAGTACTGAATACCATTTCAATATGCACCTTTTTTTGAATTACTGTTATTTTTTAATGCTAGCAACATAGTAAGCTATTGAATACTATTAGGATATATACACTTGCACAATGTAAAACTTTAAAACATTGTTAAATTAACACAATGAAAATTACAAATGTAAACAAATGAATGTCTAAAATAGCATTATAACAAGCCGTATGTTAACTTTGGATTTAAATGTGGTTACATTTCATTGAAGATAGTTAAGGATTGGAATAATAGTTTTAATGGTTAAGAATTCACTCACCTGACATCTTGTTTTTTTCCTGTCTAATCAGTGCATTCAATATTGTTTTAATTAAAGTAGCGTCCTCTATTCTCTGTCTGGTGTCAAGTACAACTGTACAAAAACAGTCCCCAATGATACGTATAAACTTATGATGTTTCCTGAAGAACGCGAAAAGATTCTTATCATGAAACCACAGTTGTCTGCTCATGTAGATGCACCAATTGCAAATCTCTGAACACATCTGAATATTTCGATTCAGAAGAAGAAATCCAAAATTATATGTTGATTATTATTACTATTAACCTATTATTATTATTATTATTATTATTATTAGTAGTAGTATTAGTATTGGCCATAGTAATAGTAGTAGTAGTAGTAGTATTAGTAAAATAGTAGTTTTAGTAGGCTAGCTGTACTCATATTCGATCTACTGATTATGGGTTGTTGTTTTTTTCTTAATTTTTTTGTGATACAAAAGAGCACACAACTACTAAACAAAAATATCATATATCAACAAATTTTTTTCCACTTTAATATATCCTTCTATTCATACTGTAAAATGGTAGTGTTACAGTTCATTAACTATATGTAGGTGTATGGGAGATGTTAATCAAAGTCACACTTGCAGACCATATTGTGTATAATCAGCCTATTTACCTTTAAAAAACAGTGTGGGTGTTCAGGGAGTTTTTATGGTGTTATACAATAAATAATTACTGGAACCATGCTAGCATTTTACATTGTTATTTCTTATAATGACCTGGCCAGTAGGCAGACATGGTCAGTATCAGTCATGTCTAGCAGATAGATTCCAGGTATTGTAGAAACTCCAACATATCTGCTAGAAATGAATAATAATACAGATCATCTCAGAACACCAGACAGAACGAGAGAGACATAAATGGATAGAGATAAAGGTCAAGACTAACGGCAGGGCACAGTACGGTTAACTAACACGTTAGTGTCCCCTTGTGGTCAGCAAGAATATGCGCCTGGGAGGAGTTATGTTATCCCAATACGTGATGGAAGAAATTATTTATTTGGCATAATGTACTGTAATACATTTCTCAAAACCAATGTGTGGGTCAGTTCAATTCGTTCCTAAATTCCTAGTTGTTATATTCAAGGCTCCAGATTGATATGCTGGATATCATATTATTATTATTATTATTATTATTATTATTATATTTGTAACACAAAAAAGTAAAAAAAGTATTTAAGCTATTGCGCCCCCTACTGTATCAGATGCATGCCAGCTGGTGCGTGCATTGCATTCCCAATGAGAATGATTGACGTGAGAGCTGCTGACGAAGGCGGGCAATGGATCTGCTCAGGAATAACGAGAGCCAGTCTGGTGAAGACAGAGATTATACGAAGTGGCTTTTACAAGTTTAGGAATGACTCCTTTCGATTGAACATTTTGGCCAGTGTAAGTTGTTACTTCGCCCACTTCACATTTCACTTAGAAATCGATATGTATTCATAGGCTACCGTATTCTTATTTTATCTACTGTAGAAGCAGGTCTTAAACGTTGCACTTGTGTCCTTGTGGCGGTGACATGTCACTTGTTGAATCACGTCATTCAAATGTGTACTTTCTATTACAATATAGTTGCTGAATATACAAGTGTACGCTTTTTAACGATAGTTTGTGTAAACATTCATGCTAACTGCAGGTGATACTGGATCTCCGTGGAGTTGAAGAGCAACGGAGTGATGATAGGCTGCTAGATAATCAAAGTGCCAGAATCACAACGCGATGGAGTGTCGCGAAACAGCAACAAAGCCACCAATAGGGTAAGTCACCACGCTGTATTTCTGCTTCTGATTAATTGGACATTTAATATTACATTTACTGTAGGCTGCTAACTATGAACCAATTTAGTGTAATAGTCCTATTAACAAATGGTATAATAGTATATTCGTTGTTAGTTTAGTTTTTTAGCCTATGTGCCTATACTATTAATTATACAGGAAAATTAAGCGTACAGTTATATGCGTAATATAATTGTACATTCCTACTGTAGGCTATATTTGATTATAATATGGGAGCTACAAGTTTCACTTGTGTTGTGAAGCTTTTCCTATTCTGTAAGCCTTTCAGTGGCCTATAGATTTATTGACCAGGGACATTTCCAGCAGTCTGCAAATGGTACAGTATGTGCAGCTCAATAGGCTCAGAGTGTCAATGGGTTCGGCAAAGTTTCTTTTTGTATAGCCTATTGATTGCGGCCTCACAATTTAATACGAAAACGTGTATCTTTAGAAAACACTACAATACTTGTAGTGGTATTTAAACATTACATTTCCATTACATTCCACCTCCTTGTCATTCTCACCTGGACGTTTTTGGTCTGAGTTCTGGATAGACTAAACAGTTCCATCACCACACATTGAACAAATCCTTTATTTGTAGTCATACACATGGATTACTTCTAATACCGTAGAGTTATATAAAGTGTCAGTGAGCTAAATAAGACCATCTTCTCTGGCCTTTTCTTAAGTAGAAATAGAGAGAGGATTTCAGGAAAACAACTTCCTGAGCAGACTCTCTACTCTGAAATGGTAGTATTTCAGACAACCAACGTCTTTGTGGCTTAATCACAAAGTTTGCAGGTCACAGTTGGTTGGCAACAAAACCAGTACCAAGTACCTTTTCATTCAGACTGTGTGTTTGTGTATGTGTGACATTTCTGTCCATATAAATTGCCATGACAACCTGCATTGTTTTGGGTTCTCTCTTGTTCGTCATCGTGCACATTTTTACCACACAGCCTTGTCTAATGAAAGACAGACCATAAAAAAAAATTCTGTATTTAAGTGTGCGCACGTGCACACATGCGCACACACACACACACACACACGCACACTATTAGAGTAAAAGATTAATTAAAATGATAGATCAAATAAAAATAAGATAAGATACAGGTACCCATGTTTATATTTGTGAAACAAATGCATACCCATGCTAGCCGGGTATACAGTATGCTTGTTGCACCGTGCACCACTCTGTCATACTGTTGTGTTGACACTGTACTTTTATTTAGCCTTTACGTGTTTTGTTGATGCAGTGGCCTTCCCTTTTTCTCTATTCAGAAAGTGACATTTTAGCCAAGCTTAGATGAAGGCTAGGCGGACAGATAAGTGCAGTCTGTGAGAACAAACAACGGTCCAGACGTCCAGTGGTCACAAATGAGTGATACATCTTCAAAACACACTCAGAGATAATTGGTTGAGAGCTGCCCCTGCATGGTGCGTGTGTCTGCCTATCAGCTGTCTCTTACCGCATTATGGGTTAATTGCTGCGGCTTTATGCTTTTACTGCACCTAGCGTTTTCTAAGAGCTCAGGGCAAGGTGATGTTGGCCAATGCTATACATTAGCACTATTCCATTTCACCTGCAGTCTCCTACCATGGGAGTTGTCAAGGAAGAGGCAGATACAGCCATGTGTTCCATGTACAGTAAGGAACCAGAGCTTTATGGTATATGTGGGTGCCTATACAGTACCAGCAGAATATTGCTGACCAAGACAGTTACCTCCTCTGTGTTTAGTAAATGGAAAAACCATATATCTTATTAACGTCTGGACATTTAGGCTTATTTTTATGATGAGCGATTTAAGTCCTATGTACATAATAGAGATGGGTGGGAAGGAATGTCGTTGTGGATATGCATTAATGGCAGAGTGGTAAAGGATATCCTTGGCAGGCCTTCTATCCACTTCATAGGCCACACAGTTTTAAATGCCACGCTCCAATTTAAATATAGAGCTGGAGAGGGTGTGTATGAAATGTACATGCTTCCTCTGTTCGCCTGAACTAGTATGAACCACTTGATGTAATTCAGTACTTCAGACCAGTGCACACTTCAACATACTAGAAAAAAAACACACAACTGACTTTTGCTCATTTAATGAGCTTGAATAGGTATTGATGTATACTGTATAAGACCGGTTATTAAACCTTTATGTTCCATTCCATAAATATTAATATACACTAGAAGTAATGTCTTGAGGGAGATTATTTCCTGTGACACCTTTGTCTGCATGGTCAAAGTACTGTAATAGTTTTGCTGCCTGTTTTGAGAAGATTTCAAAAAGCAATGATGTATAAATATAATAATATTAATTATAATAATAATATATGTAGTTGTTCCTTCAATAGTGAAATATAGTATTGCCAATCTTACTTGCCCTGCCAGCTATGTACAGTGTATCTGCCTCTCCACTTGGCATGCAGGCAGTCTGGACTTATTTCTGGAAACCCTCTGTCAGATGGTAGTCTATGTGGTATGTGAGTTTGGGAAGAGGAAGGTAGACATGTAATGTGTGCGTGCGTGCGTGCGTGCGTGCGTGTGTGTGTGTGCGCACGCGCGCAGAGAGGGGAGAGTAAGAGAGATAAAGTATAGCACAGCTAAGAGATTTTATGTTCTCACCTGCTCTAATGGTCAGTATGGGGGTCACTATATACTTTTTCTATTTGTTAAAACTATCTGCAGCTTGTTCATTTAATATTGGTTTCACGGCTATTTGTGGCAGATTGAGCTCATGAAGAAGTGCTACACCTGAGTCATAGAAGCTCTTCCATTTGCAGTTCTGTTTTTTATATTCTAATCTAATATTTGTGTTAACACCTTTCTTAAAAGCTCCTAGCACAATTGGATAATGGAGACAATTATATTTGATAGTTTGTGTGTGAATGTTTCTTCTTTCACAAAAATTGGAATTTTTTTTTAGTTGAAGGTTTTGCACACTATAGTGTAGTAATTATTTTTAATTCATGCATTAACCCTCCCCGCCTATAGCTAGAATTGTTCTAGCTGGTTACACCTGGCTCTGAGCAGTTTCAACATAACGGTTTCCACACCTAATATTTGAAACATTTGAAGCCATCTGATAATCCACTCTATAACGGAGTGTGACATCCAACACTGGTTTCTCATTTGCCTGTTTGCTGTATAGCTGCTGAAGAAGCAACCACTTCATGGTTACAGTGCATTACAATGTGGTTCCAGTGGGCGCTCTCTAATTAAAGAAGCAGCTTAGGGAATATAGAACAGACTAATTGTTATTTCCTGCTGTGGTTACACTACATTCTTTCCTTGCCTTCCTCCTTCCGGCATTTTCTCTGCCTTTTAGCTGCCTTCATCATTGCCAGCGTGGGTCTCCTACTAGCAATCTCGTCCTACAATCTCGTTCTTCTTGATCCCCAGCCAGGGCCCCTTGTGTGGCCCGAGATGTTCCCTTATCACACCTTCCTTATTTCTTGCTCTTCAGCCGTACCTCTTTCCTAACTGTTCCGTAACAAGCCTTGTGCCACCTGGGAGCTGGTTGCTGTAAAAGCTAGCTGTAGCACGCTAATTATAATTTGACACACCTGTGTCACCAGTTATTAACATAGTGTGGACCATTTTGTACATAAAAAGCAGCATAACTGGCTTACAGTAGCAGGCCTGTTGATTAAGTACATAGAGAGTAATGTGTGTGTGTGTGTGTGTGTGTTGGGGGGAAACTCTATCAGAAGAGCGATGTTATTAATGGTAAATGGGGGCATTTATATAGCGCTTTTATCCAAAGCACTTTACAGTATTTTGCCTGACATTCACCCAGTCACACACATTCATACACCGATGGTGATCGCTGCCATGCAAGGTGAGACCAACCACTGGGAGCAGTTAGGGGTTAAGCATCTTGCTCAAGGATGCTTACAGGTAGGTCAACACCATGGTCAAGACCATCCTGTCCCCCTTATTAGTTGATACAGTAGTTGACATTGGCACATCGCAGATTGGTAATACTGTATATTAGCAATTACATCATCACGCATCCAGGATATATTTTTCAGGATATGTTCCAATGCATACTGGTGTACTGAAATACAAATGTTTTTGCATTTATATAATAGAGTCCAAAGTATCTTACTTCTTCTACAGTACCAATTATTGACATCAGCGTTGTTGTTAAAACATCAATTGTGGTGTAGTCCTGGATCGTAACACTGCACATTAGAAAGGGAAGTGCTGAACCCTGTGGATTGTCTTTCGCCGGGCTCGTTGTGTTTGTTTGGAATGCCATTCCATTGCCGAAGCTGTACTGTATAACGGGCACATTGGGCCAAACTGGCACAACTGCTGCAGCGTAGAGAAGCATTCAGTGCCACTGTGTGTCTGCACAGAGAAGAAGGGTGGGGTTCTAACCACTCGGCTGAGCTGGTAATCTGAGCATCGAGACATATGCTGAATTAGGATGCTATGTACCTAGCAACTGCAAACAAATACCTTGAAGGGCTCGGGTATCCGCCAACATGCTTCTGTTGCACATGACCAGTGCCTCTTGCTCTCCTTTTCTCTCTGTCATTCATATTGTTTAATATTTCTCCCTCTTTTGTGCTATTACTTTGTCTCTCTCTCTCTCTCTCTCTCTCCCCCTCCTCCCCTCCCGTGTGTGTGTGTGTGTGTGTGGAGTTGTAGCATAAACCCTCTACTAAATGCAGAACAGGAGCAGACACTCATCCAAAGCCATGCAGGCTAAATATAGGTTGTTATGGGGACACCATGACACCCAAGGGGCATGGGCCTGCTAGTGCTTGTGTGGTTGTGTGTGCGTGCGCGTGTGTGCGTAAGAGAGAGAGAGAGAGAGAGGGAGAGAGGCAGAGGGAGGGACCCGGATGTTACCCGGGATGTTTTCACACATTGTCTACAAAATAGGAGTGTTAAACATCAAGTGCAAGTGCTAGTGTGTTTGTGTGTGCTTATAGTTTGTGGGTGAGTTGGGTTGGATAAGCTTTCAATCTAATGATGTTTGAATGAAACACCTATAGTGTATATTTTCCTTAGCATTGGACTGTGAGAATGATACCTCTATCTGTAGTCATACCATTTCTATTTTGGAGAATTGTATTACTCCTGAGTCCTGGTGTCAATTCCCTGTTATATGTGATGTAATATGATTCCAAATATTTGCTGAAGGTGTGTCACATAGGGTGTGACAGAGATTATGGGTCAGGCAGTGCTGTGCTGTGAGTCAATTAAGATGATAAATTCTTAGAGCATTGCATATGTTTTCATTATAAGATATGCCATTCAGTTTCTCTGGTCACCCATTGCATCGCCCTGCTCAAACTATGTGTGCTTCACCTCCCACTAAAGACAGAAGCCAATGTGTGTTAGTGGGCGATGAGATAGCCTTTTATTCATTATTCTTAAATCCTGTTTGTTTGCAGATCTGAAGAATAGTTTAAATATAACACCTACTTTCCAAGGAACTCATTTAAACATTCCTTTGCTAAGCACACACTAACAAATTACATTTTATTAACGAGGTCTTGTAGAGATTTAGGCAATGTTTCCACTGCTGGGATTCGGCAAACACAGTAATATTTCAGAAAGTCAGTGTTTCTTTCCACAGCCAGAAGCTAGACTTTTCTGTTTTATTTTTTCTATATTCCTGTATTTTAAACAGAATTAAAGTACTATATGCTATAAAAGCACGTGCACACAAACAGGAGATGCACAAGGTATACACGCACGCACACACACACAAACGTGTACACACTGAGACTAATCTGTTAATAGGACTAAAGAGCAATGTAGGACAGCAAGTGTGTGTGTGTCTTTGGTTTAAATTCTTTACTATGTTTCCTAGCATTAAAGTTTTAATTTTGCAATATGCATGTTTTTCAAAATGTAATCTATTGTATATATCCATCCATCTTCATGGATATATATTATTGTATATAATATTCTGTCATATGATACATCACAGATTACTACTAAAATGTTAATAATTAAAACAATTTCTTCTGTACCTGCCCATACAGTAACAGTATGCTGGTCTGTTTGCATGTCAGTCATATACTGTATATTTGTGGTCTATCATCGTGTCCATATGAGTAATCCAGCCTGTAATTACCAGTGACATTGTCACTGGGCACCCTCTAGACAGACTACACCCTGGGCAGTCTCTAGGCAAACTCTCTATAGTTTAGTTTTGTACTCAGTTAACAGCCAGTTACCACTACATTAAACATCTAATCAATTTAACACAATACGTATAATGCTGTAGATGTAATATAACTAAATGTAATACATTATGACTAGAATTCTGTGAATTATAAAAGAAAATGTTTAGGTACATTATATATATTTTAGAGTACTTTAACTGAATAGTAATGAAGACCTAACAAAGTACAAATACATACATTTCTCATGGTTGATGGCAAAGATAATGGGTTGCATTGAAAATTGTGGTTACCACACTCATTTGGAAAGATCAGAGCAGTTCTAAAAGGTTCATTTGTGTGTGTATGTGTTTGTCAGGCCATTTGTAACCCAGTCACTGTGGAGGCTCAGCACTTACTGCCCCCATTGCCAGCAGTGAAACTGAGTTTCCTGCTTTGCACTCGTTCTCTGCTGGCTTACTCTCATAGACTCCGTGGGAGACTGGGATTGCCATTAAGAAAATAGTGTGTGAGAAGAGTGATACTTAAAGGACATGGTTGGCCAGAGAGAGGGAGACACAAAGACTGTTTGTATGTCTTCAAACACTGACGAGCACAATGGAAAAGTATCCAAATGTAAACCCACCTGTGTCGTGCATAGGATTTTAAGACGTATCAATTACATCTACAGTACATATTGTGGATGTAGTAAGAGGTATAAAATGGTTAAACCAGTTGGTTTTCTTATTTTGTTATGTATTTTCCACATCCCCCTTGCAAGGTGCAGCAAATCTTCAATGAATTACTGTAGAACCAAATGATCTATTTTTAAAGGCTACCCACAATAGCATATTAATTGCACCCTTTGACTCATTGCACCAATGACCAGTGCGTCATTGGTCATTGACATTATAGGCTATAGAGAGTTAGCTGTTGATAACTGACTGTTAATGGTTAACATTACACAGGTTAGAGTCCACCTACTCTGGTGTGTTCATGTGCAGTCCTTCTCTGGGCCTTGAACAATAATGGAGTAGGCACTATCTTCTAGAATATACCAGATTGCTTCTGTCAATGATACTTTAAACTTAACACTTTGGGACACTAAACACAAGTACTATTTGACGTAAGTAAAAATGAGCAATTTTCAAAGCATAATATTTGTGTTGACCATGTAGAAAGTGAAGGGCGTGGGGAATTACTCTGTGTAGACTAAACAGTAATTATTGTTATCTTTCTGTCTTGTCAGCCGGGCTAAAATACAACCTATGATGAGCTGTAGTTAGACCTATACAAAACCAGCAGAAAGTTAGACGCTAGCTCACATTTCTACCATGTAAAAGATTTGTCTTCCAGTTTGACGATAATTATTAAACAGACATGCTAAACATTTTAATGCTTGTGATGACACTTAAGTCTCAAGCACAGTGTGTAGTGTAGGATATTGTAATTCTAAGTGGAGACCTTTAAGACCAGTGCAGACCTAACTCAGTGTCCTTGAGGAAGACGTATAGTACAGTACTGTAGCTACTAGCCGTCAGTGTGCTACATGGGTGATATCCAGCTGTTTCCTTACAACTTTGTGGATGGGGACAAGATGGAAGCCAGTTTCCTAACATTACCTTAATCCAGAGGTTTACCAAAGCACTATAAATTCAGTCCCTAAATTAGAAACATAACTTTCTCTTTTTTCCCCTCTGCACAGCAAGCCTATGAGTTTAAAGGAACATTTTGAATATAATGACAGGTCATATTATGTTGCTATTTTTCTATTCTATATTATGTTGCTATTTATCTTGTGTGAAAGCTTCATACAAGATGGATATAACATGATTTAATGACTTTATATGTTTTGCATTAACTACATTTATAGCCTACTGTAGAACAGGGAGAATTTGTTTGTACTGTATGAAGGCAAAATGTTGGCAGAAGGACGAGCAGAGAAAAAAGAGAAGTTCCAGCTGATGATCTGCATGGAACAAAAGCATAATACTCCTGAGTCACCCTGAAAACCTAATTTTAAGCTCTTAACATGTCTGCAGACTTGCTTAAAATTCCTACACGTGAAAAAAGAGAGGGAGAAATATGAATAGGAAGGCAGAGCAGTATCGCTCCGCAGTCCTCCGCGGCGGCGCCTCACATGTCGAAATGCATTGTGAAGCAAAGCGCAGTGCTGCGGCTTTGTTTATACGAGCGTTGTTCGCCACTTTGTTTATGTTCCTATTTACGGAGCCAGGGCTGTGTACAAGTATGTACAGAGAACGTTAAGCTAGCGAAATGCGAAGATATATTTGTTGAATTTGACAAAAAAGTGTATTAGCTTACATTTAGCTTGCAATAGCTAACTATACCTTTTAATTAAGCAATCACAATCATATGCTGTCACGACTCTGGCTTGGCGAGTCAGGAACAAACAGAGACACACTCAGGGAAGGTGAATGGACTGCTCTGCGTTTTAATTAACACAATATACAGCAACACGGGCGAAACAATAACCGACAAAGCAACAGAGGATACCCCGCCCTTAAATAACCCCACACCCACACAGCTGCAATCACTTAATGCGATGCACGTGGCTGGGGCGCTTTGGGGACACAGGCAGGTGTCCGCTGGGACAGTCCTACACCAGCGAGACAATCTGGGAAAGGGGTGCGCCGCCTGTCGGCACAACCCCGGTCATTACATATGCAGCATATTATAAAACAACGTATTTAACTTCATCCAATTTACTTTTACTTATCAAATGTAATTCTGAAATAAAATAATGGCGAATATTAGCAGTAGCTTAATGTAGCAGGCTAACAGATATATTATCTTATCTACGTAATTTGGTGTATGTTACATTATGACGTTTTTATTACATTTTGTGTGTGTGTGTGTGTCATGTCCGGTCGTGTCACAGGTGAATAATACCTTTTCAAGCATTTGAAGCATCCATTGTAAATCCATTGTAAATTTACAGTTGGCCAAGAATATTGATATTGCTAGAGCAATAACAAGCCATAAATAAATAATCAAACACACATTCATTATCCAGCTTTGGTCCATAGGTCCACCATATCTAAATTAGACATACTGTCTGGTACATATTGAGATTCTAATGAAACTAGTAAACATGCACAGTAGTCTTCTGTCACAGGTTTGGTGTGTGTGTGAGTTTACTATGCAACAAGTTTATTATAGATCCGTTCAAAACGGATATACAGTACAACAGTATAGCAACCCAGCGATAATCACCGACAATGACACACACACACACACACACACACACACAGACCCAACATAATAGTCTCCCACAGACAGACAGGTGCACTGACATAATGACAATCTTCTGTGTAACTGAAGAGTGTGTCTGTGGACGGCAGCAGGCCGATGGTTAAAACGCCAGCGAGAATGTTACACCTACTGGTTTCATATTAAGTTGTACAGACTCATCGAGCGCATTCAAACTGACCACACAGTGGCGCTATACTGGGTAGATATTCATACTGTACCTCTTGAAATGTCTGGGATTTCTAAACAAACTACATTTTATTAATGCACATCTTTTACAATATGTGTGGCAGGTTGCTTCTTTCATGTGTTAATGAATGGACTGAACCATTTGGTTATGTACAAAGGCAAGCATCTGCCAAGGAAATATCATTCATTTGGACCTTCATCTCACCTATAGGAGGAGAATGAAGGGACAAGCCCCCCCTCCACCACAGGCACCCGAGCCGGCTCCACGCCGCATCTTCAGGAACGCCGTGCCCGATGGAGGAGGTCTAGGCGGGGTGGAGACAAAGGAGAACCTCCTGAGACCCACTGTGGACATATACTTGACCCTGCCAGACGGACACCAGACTGTTAGCACTGAGGAGGGCAGGTAAGGGCTTAAGAGCATTAGATTATAGCATTAGCATTAGACTGTACCCACTCTGTTAGCACTAGCTCTAGTGTTGCCTTGTTTCTGTGTAGCCAATATTGGTTCGGGATGCAATACGCATACAGCCCACTCACGACAGATGTAAATATCTAAAGATCTAGAAATTAGCATACTGTATGCATCCCAGTAGTGCATTTTGAGTAATCAGTGTTTTTCTTAGAAGTGGAGGTTCTGTTATTTTACCGTAATACGTAGGAGCTCAATCATCATTAAAGTCTCAATAATAATAGTTTTTTTTATCAGATTTTTATCAGATTTGGGCGTGGGATAAAATGGGGGTTAAACTTTTCATACAGAAATGTTTAACCACGTTCCATCAACCACTCACAATTTCCATAGTTCTCATCATGGAGGAATATCTACAGCATCGACATTATAAAACTTGAAAAATAGACTTTTAAGCTTCTGAGGTCGGGCTCCCTAAAGAACTTTCCAGATGGCAAGCGCTTGCTATTCCTCATCTAAGACACATGATACGGGAGTACTTCCACAGAGTGATCCCCACCTTGGGGCGACGTGATCGTGAAGTTGCTGATTTGGGCCCCGCTAACTTCTCAAGGTTGATGTGTCCTTGAGCAAGACACTTAACCCTAACAGTGGCGCAGTGGGTATAGCGGGGCGACATGTGATCGAATATGCTGGTTTGAACTCCGCTAATGTGACGGAGATCGTCCATTCTCCTCGGGGAATTGAACCCCGATCTCCCACGTAGAGAGTGGCCGCTCTACGAGACCCAAACCCTCCGGCTTGTGTCGCTAGAGCGTCCTATGAGGTTTCGGAGAGTGAAGATTACTTAACTCCACTGCACAGTGCTACCAACCTTGTTCACTTACTGTACCTCGGGACCTGACGGATCAGCTGGGCTGATATATTTAGTATGGTAGAGCAGAGAGAAACAGAGTGAGGATTTTCTAACTGACTCCAAATTACAGTACCCGAGTCTCCTTAGAAAGTAGACCCTCTGTTGTATTATATTACAGACGACGTCCACATGGTACAATAGGTCAGGACGGTGTCCACGCACACCCCCAGATACTGTATTGGAATGATAATGTTTGTTTTCTGATTTGGCTTCAAAAGTGATCACTACTGTTTTGTGGTTATTAAGAGTGTGTTCAGATCACACCAATATCATTTAATTAATATTAATGAATATTTACAAAGTAAAATATTTATTTTAAATAAATATATAGTAGATTACGTGGATTCATCAGGACTACATCTATAAACCTGACATGGCTATACTGGTAATGGAGTGTTACACTTTGAAGTATGTACCCATGTAGCTGTTTCCAGATCCCAGGTGTTTGTGCCTGCTGTTTTGCTACTGTTCTTGCCCCAAGAGAACCAGTCCTTGTCTCTTGACAAGAAACTGTAAAACTATTACACTTCACAGAGGCAGGCGCAAGTAAACACATTCGGCAGAGCAGCGGCATGCACATGTGAATAAATCAGAGTTTATAGACACTGACAGATGCTTGGAATACGGAATGCAGTTTCTTAGCTTCTGACAATGGAAGGGGGGCGAAGCATTTCACGTATTACATTATATAAATCTGTCCTTGTCAGTGTTCTAGACTAAGAGAACAACAAATGGTTGTTGCTGTTTGAGTCTGAGTCTGGCTGTGCTTGTGAGGCCTTGTCAAGGGTACCAGATATCCCAGAGAGAGCCTGAGATAGCCTGACCTGTCACTATTCCCTGCCCCTAATGAGCTTCTCTTCTCTGGGGCAGAAATCTCCCCCTGGTACAGAACAAAAAGGGGCTCTGTTAATGACCAAACTATCTAGGTTAGTGGCTGTGCCTTTATGTTTTCTCATAGAATGGTCTGGCGGTGGGAGGGGTTAGTTTTTATACTTTCTCATTTTAGTTTTAAAAGTCTTCCCTGTATGACAGTATACAGCAGGAATACATGTCAGTGTGCTTTGGTACCATAAGCTTTATATCTCTGAAACACATGCAGTGACTAATCATATTTGATATTGTCTTGGTAGGGGAACTACATCACTGTTGTGGATGTACAACTTGCATGGCATGCTCTACAGTGAGGTCACATTGCTTCACACAGATTATATATGTGACAGTCAGAGATGTAATATGTGTTACACAACAGGTGATATGCTTTCAGATCACCTTTTTTAGATCATTTAAAGGAATATAAATGGATGTCAAATTATGTCAAATATGTTAATCATTTGAGGTTGTAGTTATTTATTGATTATGGACTATATCATATACTGTAACCCAGGTTCATCTAACAATATAGGCTAAAGTTGAGTTATATTAAGGCTTTGATTAAATAATTGTTGATGGATATAATAATATATAAAAAAGACTTTTATAATAATACAAAAAAAATCTAAAATAATATTAATAATAATACACTCTATTTGTATACACTAGCACCTTTCATATAAGAGTTGCAGCTCAAACTGTTTTACAGTTAAGGGATTACACTAAAGTCCTTACAGGCAAGTCTCGCCACTCGGCAGCCATCTTTTAACTTCCGGACTTTTATTTAAAAAGTATTCAATGGCATTAATAGGGATATATATATATATATCGTGTATATATAATATATTATCCACCTCTTCCACGTTTGTTGGCAAAACCTCAACTGGGAACTTTCCTATAGAGCTCCATTCAAAATTCTCAAAGTGGCATGCCTCCTCTATATAATGTCTCTGATTACACATATGTAAAATGTGCTTCCCAATAAAAAAAGCTAACAAGGATAAAATGCCAAAAAATAAAGATGAAGTAAAAAGAAGAAATAACCTTTTCCTGACAAATGTGTTTGTAGTTTGTTTGATAAACCTCTCAAAAACATTATGTTGTAAAATAGGGAAAAAATCCTAATGCAGAAATCTATTTAGTTGCAGCAGACAAAAACAACTGTTGAGCGAATATGAATCTATGGAATTGACTGTCAATATTATTGGATTTCTTTTTGTAGACTTGGTTCAGTACAATGATAAAAACATGTCCTTATCAGCTGAGATCAGCACATTCTTTTGTTGGCGGCTTGGCACAGCATACGCATTTCTGTTTGAAATATACACTTCATATCACATGCGACGCAAGATAAGAAATCTGCATTGTACAACTAAATATATAATAGCCTTCAATAAAGATGATCAAATATTCTGTGAACAAAAGCATCAGGTTTTCATGGTGTGTATACAGTATGCAATGCATGTTGTCACAGGCTATGTAATAATGTCAATGGTGGCCTTTGTAGGGAACTGTCTCTGTTCTGTCATATGATCTGGGTGTTCTCAGAAAGCTTTGGAGACTGCCTCTTGGATTCTTTATCTTTGGGTTGACAGCTAGCACTATGGACCTCTCTCACTTACTCACTCACTCTCACACACACACACGCATACAGGTAAACAAAATAGGACTCAGCACTTCTGCTCAATGCCTCTAAGCCACTTGTAGTACGACTAGCTAACAGAATCTCTTGTTACTTTAGTATGTCAGGACGGCCAGCTAACTTAATAATAGAGGATCCACAGTTTTCTAAATTGAACATAAAATAATAAAAATTTTGCATTTGCTATTCAACCTTATTTACAATAAATTATTTGTGTATTTTACTGTAAGTTAACAATTATCTTTCTGCTGCTTGGCCTATTGTAAAATGAATAAAAATAAGAAGCATCTTAGATAGGGGAGATGATCGGAAGACTCAAAGAATGTAGAGTAACGGTTTACAATCGCCATTTACAGGCAATTTCACTAAAGTATTGTAAAGAGCTTATCAACAAGATAAGATAATTAATCTTAATGTAAACGCTTGGTCCATGTGAATATTGCTTCACAGTGGTTAAAACCTTTTATACAAGTCCTTCCTGTGTACCAGGTAGAGGTGTCTTCTCAGAACATTAGGTCTGTATCAAGTAATTACATCTCCATCTACTGGAGTTAACGGAACTGACGGTGTAACCGTATATCTCCCATTCTGCTTCCCGGGGGGGGGGGGGGGGGGGGGGGGGGGGGGGGGGGGGGGGGGGGGGGGGGGGGGGGGGGGGGGGGGGGGGGG
>JAODUK010020446.1:0-25739 GCA_027564635.1 Typhlichthys eigenmanni
ATAAATTAGTACATACAGTCAAGCTCACACATAGTCACACAGATAATCACATTACAGTATAGAGTCATAAATAAGTCATATATACTTATTTACACACACAGTATATACTGTATGTAAATTCACACAGTATACTATATATGTGTAAAGTGTGTCTGTATGTTTTTGTATATATAGTATGTACTGTATACAACTGAGACTGATATGTAACTTCCATACTAATTGAATATGATTGATTAAAGCTTGATGGGCATTTTAGTTTTGTTGTGTACAATCCCTCATTGGCCTGATGCCTTGGATATTATTAAACTGCCATGTAAACTAATCTCACCAGAAGGATGTGTGTAATCTCTGCTCATCGTTGGTTTCCCACGCGGAGCCCTGTAGCTAACAACTCTCACACAAGCTGTCAATCGTCTGGCCTATATGTCTGTTGTCTCTGTCCACTCTCTCTGACTGTAGTCTGTGTGTGTGTGCACGTGTCTCTGACCTAGGGGTGTGTGTGCGTGTGTGTGTGAGAGTGTGTCTGACCCAGGAGAGTGTGTGTGTGTGTGTGTGTGTGTGTGTGAGAGAGAGAGAGTGTGCCTCTGAACCAGGAGAGTGTGTGTGTGTGTGAGATTGTGCCCCTGACCCAGGAGAGTGTGTGTGTGTGTGTGTGTGTGTGTGAGAGAGAGAGAGAGAGAGAGAGTGTCTCTCTGACCCAGGGGCCAGTGCACTGTGTGAAAGACTCCCGAGAGAAACGGGCAATGTCGTCCGCTTCCAAAGAAAGCCTTGTGTTTTCAAGCCCCCCCCCCCCCCCAGCTCTCGTCCACGTTGACCGCTGACCGGCTCGGCGTCTCTCCTCTACGATCGGGGACACGGTGTAGCCCGTGACTCTGGCAGTGCTTCTCTCCCCCCCCTCTCCTCCCCTCAGCCGACAATTCCTTCCCCGCCGCCGCAGCACCGCCACCGACCGGCGCACCTCACTCCCCCTCGTCGCGCTCTAATCCCTGGGAGTAGTGCAGCCTGTGATGGTGGCACGGGGCCACGCGCCTCAACAGACAGGCAGCCGATGACATCAGCGCTCACCCCGGGGGGGGGGGAGACAGCCAATGACACCCCTGGTCGCTGTGACACACTGTTTATCTCACCCCTCTGTGCGCACTGACTCACTTCTGAGGTCGGTCGGGGGGGACTGTCTGTCTGTGTGTGTGTGTGTGTGTGTGTGTGTGCTTGTGTGTACGTGTGTGCGCGTGTGGTGTTGGAAACCTGGATAACTGCCTTAATAATGTGTAGTGTGTGTTTTAGCGTGTAAAGTGTGTACATACGTGCGCACATGTATGTTGGCTGGTGATATAAGGAGATGTGACTTCAGTCTGGAATGTTTTGGCTGCGTGTTTGTGTTTTAATCTCTGTATGAATACTTGTATACTGTACGTATACACACTTCGAAAGAACATTCAAAAGTCAAAAGAGTGTAGCTCTGGCTTTAACCCTTTCAACAAAGAAAACAAACGTAGGGTAACTTAATTTCAATTCAAAGTTTTTGTGTTTTGTTTCTTTTTAGCGAAATATATGACCCAAAAAACGATTATTTAAACACTTTAGCCTGTACATCTGAGAAGTTGACGCCATTTTCCTGGTTGTCCTGCACCATTAAACAACTCTCATAGGTGCTGTTTGAGATGATTGCTGTTACCTTTTTAATTGGCGTCTGGCCTGAATATCGGCAACTATCTGACAGGCCCTTATGCTCACACCAAGGCTGTTAAGCATGAGCATTAACATAAGATTGACATAAGATTGTGTGCGGTTCACAAGTGTATTATCTCATTCAACGGCCAATATCCTTCTATCAAGGCAGTTGTCCAGGTTTCCTAAACCACACACACGCAAACACACATGCTCTACACATAAGAGCAAAGGCGCGCACATGCTTACACACACATGCTCGGCTTCATTCAGAACCCTAAAACAACATTTGATCAGAACCCCCGTGGGTGTCTCTGGGGTGTTAAAATCGTGCGTGACCCTGGAGCTGTTGGTAGCTCTGTGTTGTTTCAGCTTTTGCTTCAGGGAAGAAAGAGTTGCTTGTCTGACTATATTACCTATCGCAGAAACAATAATACTAATGGCAACATACCGAATCAGTCGGCCTGCGTGACCGTCGTGTAATTTCTTACTCCCGAGGCTGCTTGAGCCGGAGCTATCAAACGTCCTGTGAAGCTGCGATAGCACGTGCAGCGGTGTGTTTGGGTCGTTCCTGCTGAATGCTACGAGGTGCTGATAAGCTAACCCTTGCTAGGCGGGAACGCACACACGAATGTATTTGGACACGCATGTGCACAAACACAGATGTGCGCACAAGCTTATTGTGCATGTGAAACACACCGGTTCATGATCTATAAATACCTTCTTGTCCTGCAGGGTCGAGTGGAGTCCACGAAGCCAGATTGCAGCGGTGTACCTCAGGGAACAGTCTGTGGCCCCTGGCAATACTGAGCCTGCTTTCTGTCTGTCATCCGCTGTGTAGGAACTGGTTTGGGCGCTGCGCTCAGATCAGATTACGCTGCGGTGGAACTGTGCCGAACACTTTTCACACAGGAATGCGAATCTGACCTCAGAACTGTGTCTGCCTGTGTTTAACAACATCAGACCTACGTAAGCCAACTGGTCAAGGGGGTGAAGAAGGGAGGAGGAGCGGTTTGATGTGGACATTAGGTCATACCAACAAAAGCATGGCTCTAGTCTCTCTTCATTGAGAGAGAGAATGTTCTAGCTGACAGGTCATTTCAACCAGGCCGTTTGGAAGTGTTGGACCAGCTCAAGGAGTCCGGAAAGCCAAACATTTGTACATTTTCGGCATCTATCCTTTCTTTATGTTCTCAATCAACTCCCAGGTGATTCTGTGGGTCACCAGCACCCATGTGTGAGGTGTGCGAACCTTCTCATGTAGACACATTATGTGTTTATGGCTGCACTACAGCCCAACCTCATCTTATTTAAACACACCTTCATGAAGGCATTTTTATATAAAACTTTTCCTCCATCATTTATTCAATTTAGAGAATCGATGCTGGTTTAGGAAATGTGTTATAATTATATAATTATAAATATATATATATATATATATATATATATATATATGCCATTGCCATAAAGGATGATTATTTCTTTTTGCAGATTGACAGAACTGAATCTCTCACTCAGCGGTGGCATGCCATGCCTTTATCCACCCTATTTCTCCTGGAATGGCTGCACATAAACCAATATTGAACTTCAATTTGTGCTTAATTGCTTTCTCAGTGTGATTTGGTCAGGCGAGATGAAAGACAACTCATTTTGGGCGCAAGCGATTATTACTGCTGGATCGTGGCTTTCATCTTGTCTCATTGGTCACGGACGGGCGCGTTAACGCCAACGCGGAAGTCGTCTTGAGGTATTGCATTTCTGTATGTGCCGTACTTTCTTTGGGAATGCCTCCCAAAGCCGTCCCATAGCCCTCCGTAATAGCAGGAGTTAGGGTTAAGCTGTGGGTGATGCAGGTCCCTATTCTTGGCCGATTAATGTTGAAGGCCCCGCGGGCATGTCTCCCCCCACACACACACACACACACACACGCACACCCCACCCCCTCACATCTTTCCCGTGGACTCCCCAGCCAAGGCCCTACTGAGGACCGGAGTGGAGGCAACGTCCAAGGCATATTTATATATTGAAAGCACACTTATCTTCAAATAACTACGTGCATCTCACCGTTTATATCTGGCGTTAGGTGTATTACAGGTGGTCCGTCATACCTCTATGTATGTACAGATGCAAATGTTATGCCAGCTGAACATACAGTAGTGCGTCACAACTATGTGCTGTAAGCTTTCTGAAATACTGTATCCTTTATATTTTTTTACCATCTTATTATGTATTTGTTTGTATTTAGATTTCCTTTAACCATGTTATATTCCTTATGTTGTTTTTCTGTATTTTCTTCTGGGAAGCACCATTGTGCATGTATTCCCTCTCTGTAGCACTTTGAGTTGCAATTCTTGTATCAAAAGTACAAATATAATGTATTATTTTTATTTGTATTAATTGCCGAAATCATAACAACCAGTCAAGTCGGGCACGATGATACCCTCCCTCCGTGGTGCGGATTGTTACTTCTGCCATCTTACTACTGCCCCCACATTGTATTTAGACTATTCAGGAGAGTCGCCTTGCACATGTTGACAGTTACAGTTATGCCCCAGACACGCAGTCTCTCTCTCTCTCTCTCTCTCTCTCGCTCTCGCTCTCACTCTCTCTCTCTCGTCTCTTGCTGGTCTCTGAACACTGCAAAAAAAAAGCCCTACTAGAAAATAGCCAAATATACTTTAATCAAATAATAAATAAATAAATAAATAAATAAATAAATAAATAAATAAATAACCAAATTATGGATATTGATACGGCGTAACCTCTGGCGTAGGCTGACGTGCACCTCTCCAAAAATGTAATTCCCCGTCCGTCCGTCGATTTGACACTGCAGTCTTGTGGATGCAAGCCCATATGCTAGAGTAGTGCTTTAAAATTAGGAACGTTAATAACACCACAGTCTCTATTTGGCAATCCTGGTATAATTATTAGATTAGCTGGAAATAAATGTTTTATATACCGTTCTTAAGCATTATTAACCAAGACTACAACTTTGCACAACAAGTCAGGGATTTCCCAATAGATTTCCTTGTTGTTCGGGCAGCGAAATGCGGTCTTTTATTAATATAATTTGTGTCGGCACAGAATGTTTCCTATGATAAATGTTGGCGTAGCTAAGAGATTTGAAATAAATATTTTGATATGCTTATTTGAAAAGGTTTACACTCTCTATGTGTTATAATTCAGGAGCATTTTGGAGCTTTGCGTCAATCGCATGTCCACGCGGCCGACAGACCTGCGCAGGTTATGCTCAAGCTATGCCGTAGCCAACAGCATACAGGCTCGACGTAAGATCAATGCAGAGGCATACATCTGGGCTTTAGTGGCCTGGTTTGCCCCAGTGTTTTTTCAAGTTTTAATAGATTTTACACACGAAAACGCTATGAGCATCGAATCAGCCAACAGCCTATTTAATATACAAGCAGGCATATTCAAATTGATAATGATCTAATAGGCTATTTTACTGCAAATCTTTTCATTAGCAGGTCTTAGGCAGTATTACATCATTCGCAAAGCGAGAATAAGCAGAACTACGCCATAAATTGTCCCGCACGCTGCCGAGCATACGGTTTGGTTTCAACATTCACCTTTCACTCAGTGTGCCACTCTATACGATAGAACGTTCTAGCTTGTAGCTTAATCACGTCGGCACATCATCGTGCTGTTAAATTACACCTGTTTAGGATAAGACATTGTAATGTTTGCGAGCAGTATGTTTATAATCACTGGGCCACAAGTGCCGTATAGTGCAGAATGAGCCCGGAGCCATTGTTTACCTGGCAGGCCTCTTTGTCTTGTTCCAGTGGAAGTACAGACAATGGTAAAGTGCTGCCATCTAAAAGCACGGACCCACAATGTTCACACTGACACAAAACAGCTGCTGTTGCTGCCATTAGGGCCAATGAGGATGCTACTACACACACACACACACACGTGTATGTACACACTAGTACCCGAAGACCTCCCACCAATATCCTGCACACTCCTGAACCACAAACCCATCTCCTGTCAAGTTCTTTATTTCCCACAATTCCCACTTCTGTGTCCCATCCCTTCTCCGTCCAATGAGACTCACACAAACGCACATGCACGCACACACGCACACACGCATGCAAACACGCACACACACACGCACGTACAAGTGTGATTTTTATTTTATTTTTTCTGTCCAATACCTCGACTGTTCTTATCTACATTATGAGTCCTCTCCACCTCTGCTTCCCAGTTTCTGGCCTGGGAATGGAACAGATGGAATGGGCCAGCCTTCACAGCTCCAGTCTCTGTACTGGAACGACAGGACAGACTGGGAAACGACCCTCAGCGTTTGTGACGGGTTTAGAGACGGGCAGGCAGAGGGCTTCAGGCATTCAGAGATGTCTTGTTCTACATACGGATGTTACGCTTGACGTAAAGGAGAAACAGCCACATTAGGGAAGGAAACTAATGCTGTATTTTATCACAGATGAACACATTTGACGTGACCTAACATCGAGCATGTTTGAAATATTAATCCATCTTTAGATTAATTTTGGTTTGGTCTTAAAGTGTATCTCGTTTGTTGTTGTCTTTGTGGTTTATCCAAGTCCACGTGATTTATAAATTCCATGAAAACCAATTTAGCTGTTGCCAGAATTAGTAAACTATGTTTATTCTCATATCTGTTTTTGTTTGTTAGATTACGTTGCTGGCTCCTGATTTCCCACCACAAACACGATGTTGTCTTAGTATTTATACCGCAACCATGGTGTTTATATTTTCACCTCTGTCTGTCTGCTGTTAACAGGATATCCAAAAAGGTTATGGACAGATTATCATCAGTAAAACATCATACAATGGACCAAGGACAAACCCATTAGGTTTTGGTGGTGGTCTGGATCAAATTCAGACTCCAGGAATAAATTTTATGATTCTTCACCATTGTGAGTGAAATTTGAATTTGACTGTTTATGGTTCAGCCTTGACATATCGTATGTGCTCTTCCGAGTCGCCAGTGATTGTATCGTGTGTCAGGCAAAGGAATTAGTACCTTAGGCCCGCATATTAAAGGCAGGGTTAGTCATTTTCCCTCCGCACATCTGGGGTGCAAGTCCACACATTGAAATGCATTGTGAAGCAAAGCGTAGTCTTTGTTGAATTTCCGCAACTTTGTTTATATTCCTATTTATGGCGCCAGGGCTGTGTAGAAGTATCAGAATATTTTTTCTAGAACGTTAAGCTAGCGAAATGCGAGGAGATATTTGGTGAATTTGACAAAGCATGTATTAGCTTACAAATTAGCTTGCAATAGCTGACTATACCTTTAACATTGTAGTCCATGTAATCACATAGGCCTACATGCTTACTCATACTTTCCACAGTGAACAGCATATGTTACATTCATGTGGCAACAGACCGGGAATTTCTTGCCACTTCCTACTATCACCATCTCCCAGACAAATTGCCGAGGATACAATTAGATGCCACATGAGCAAAGCTATTTAAAATATGTCACACATGCAGCACTTCCCAACAGAGGCTCAAGATGAGTTGTAATTTTAATCGGTTCAGTTTTGTTTGAGAAGAAACATGCTTTAAGTGTCTGTTATTATCTTGTGTTATATCTTTGCAGAATTATTTTATATATCTAAAATACGAATACTGCTAATATTTTGACCACATTGTTTCACATCTGCTGTGTCCAAAACACAGCAAAACGAGAACACTAACAATTGTCATATTTTGATTTAGATGTCTGCGCAGTTGGCCAATAAACTAAACACATGTTGGGCTCTGTATGGAATGCGTATCTTGTGCATGGTCTGCTATTCAACGTATGTGACTTATTTAATTTGTAGTAGCATGTTTTGAAATGGGAACCATGCGTATGGTACAGTAGGACCCAACCGAGCTCCCAAGTAACATTCCCTGATGGTAAATCACAAAGGCAGCGTTATGAGTGTACAAACTGTTCATTCAGATCTGTCTCCACTACATAAATACAATGCCCTGCCCTTTCTCGCTATCTCTCTCTCTCTCTCTTCCTTTCTCTTGCGCACACACACAAACACACGCACACACACACACACACACACACACACACGGCTACAGACAGTTCAGATGAGAATCGTCACGGCCGTTGACAAAGTGCCCAATTAAATGAGAGGATTAAGCCAGGACTTGGTGACCTCTTGGAGCTTCTTCCTGAGATGAACTGTACACACTGTCAAACCCCCATGACAAACCTCCCCTTTAAGCACTTTCACCTGCTAATTAGGACACTGAGGCGAAATGTATTTGTGTGTTATGTGTCTTTGTCTGAGTGTGCTTTGTTTTGGCCATAATTTCCTCTACACACTTTCCTCTACACACACACTGTGTGTGTGTGTGTGTGCGCGCGCGTACGTGCATGTGTGTGTGAATACTAATATACATGCAATATACACATACATACAGAAAGACAACACACTATACATTTATGTAGCTGTATTTTATGTATTTTGCTTGGTTTGTGGTTGTGTGTGTGTGTGTGTGTGTGTATTTGCACATGTGCTCCCCTATACTGTGTGTGTGTGTGTGTGTGTGTGACGAACGCACTTTGAGGAAGAATCGCCAAAGAGCCGATAGATTTGCAGTCGCAGAGACTCCTATGTAAATATTTGACTTCAGCGTTGTGCGGGTTCTGGAGTCCGTTTCAGAGAACCTCGGCACACCAGCTAGCCGTTAAAAGATAATTGTGTGTCATTTATTACAATGAGTTATTACATGTTTCAGTGTGTGCATTTTCAACAGCTCCAGCGAATCAGCCGCTTTTATCAGGCGAGGAGATATAAACGGACTTTGTCCACACAGAACCAGTAGCCGCTAGACACACCTGTCAGAGATGAATTGATTAAGGCTACATATTTTCAGAATCAAGCCAGCACTATTTAGACAGTTCTGCTGCCTCTTGTCTCCATGTGACAGTGTCGGAGAAAAGCTGTTGGGAAATATCACAGGCAGGACTGGCGCTTGTGAAAAGGTCCTCGCTGAGTGTCTACAGAGAAGAATGTTCTCGAAACGCAAAGGACCAAGAATGTTGACGGTGAAGTCGGCGTTTGTAATACACCTTTATGTGCCTCTTCACGATTCATTTGTTGCCCGTTCTTTGTGTTAAAATATAATCGGGTGTTTCTCTCTACACATCCCTGGCTCTGTACATGGAGGCACAAACAAAGTGGTGCAGATCGCACCACACAACATTACACAACGGCCTTGGCAATGCTTGTCCAATTTGGAGGGAAGAGCTTCTGAGGGAGTACCGTATGGCATTGAAGGGGCGGAGCTTCTGAGGTAGCACCCTATGGCATTGAAGGGGCGGAGCTTCTGAGGGAGCACCCTTATAACATTGAAGTGGAGGTGTTTCTGTTGTGATCAACTTCAGATGTCAACAATATTTCTCCAGAATCCCTGACTCTACCTTTTTAAGGGAGAAGTAACTTGGAGAACGCATTCCTGAAAACCAGTAGGTGTGAAGCTGCAGTTGTAACGGACCAGTCTGTGTGGACCAGTTTGTAATGGGAGAGTTGTAATGGGACAGTCCGTAACAGGACCGTTTGTAACGGGACAGTTTGAATGGACCAGTCTGTAATGGACCAGTCTGTAACGGGACAGTTTGTGACGGGACAGTTTGTGACGGGACAGTTTGTAATGGGACAGTAGTTGTAACGGGACAGTTTGTAACAGGACAGTTTGTAATAGACCAGTCTCTAACGGGACAGTCTCTAACGAGTCAGTTGTAATGGAACAGTCTCTAATGGGACAGTAGTTGTAACAGGACAGTCTGTAATGGACCAGTCTGTAACGGGACAGTTGTAATGGACCAGTCTGTAATGGACCAGTCTGTAACGGGACAGTAGTTGTAATGGGACAGTCTGTGACGACAAATTGCAGGGCAGAAAGCAGGACAGGATGCCATGCCCGCTCCAGTGGGACATGCATACTGAGCTTCAATGCCAAGCTTCCACATTCTCAGCTGTAGCCGCTGAGCCCTTTAATCTGGGTGCACAGGGACAGTAGCGTTCCTCCCCCACTCTCCCTACCTCCACCACACCCACCCCCAATCTTATGCATGGCCTGGTTCCTGCTTATCAGGAGCCTGCTTGTCATTTTGACACCTGCCATGTCCCAGAGTTGGGACCACTCACTGGGATCTGGCCAACCCCTCCCTCAACTGGAAACCGTAGCCACCATCCAGCTGGTATTCCTAACAAATACCATTCGCATTGTGCCTAGCATTCCTTCTCAGGTTCGACCAAAACGTGTCTTCAACCAAACTATTGATTCCTTAACCAGACAGGAATTAATACACCTGTTTGCTTTGTAAGTGTCCGTCGGGCTGTCCATCTCCTCAGGGAGACTTGTCTGAGCAAAACTTTGAACTGACAGAGTTGTACATTTGAAGACGGCAACTGCACATACTAAACCTGAGGCTGGTTGTGTGTGTGTGTGTCTTTGAGTTAGCACTAATGGACGCTTTAGCGTAGCACTGGAGACCCGCAGCTGACAAACGCAGGCTTGTAGCGGTCGGATTAGCGGGAGCAGGCGTGCGCAAGCTAGCAGACAGCCCCGGTTCTGTGCTGGATGCCTGGCTGGTGTAATACTGACTGTTACAGTACAGTAGACTGTGTGGGAGACAGGGGAAGTTAAGTACAGGCTGGAGAATCTCTTAATCTTATCTTACCACTGATAAGATAAGGCTTTGCTTTCTACCTTTTGTATATCTCATATAGTGACCTCACTTCACAGCATGCACTCCAACTCGAGTTTTGTTTCAATAAATGCCCATTTATATTTTTTATATTCTCTTAAAAAAAGTCCTTATTTTCTGCTCATAGGAATAAGCACGTTATTACGCAGGTTATTACGCAAATATATTGAAGATTCATGACATGGTGACAAGATGTTATAATTATTGTAACTCAATGTTGTTTGCTTATATATGACCTCTTCATCTATTGACAATACTAAGTTACTTTGGACAAAAGCGTTTGCTAAATGTTAATGTTTTCTTGTGACGGTCCGGACTTCACCGATCTGTTCTCACACTGTACATTATGCACCAGGGATAAAAGGCTTCTGATTCTGAGAGGCGTGGCAGTAATGATCATATATCCTTATATCCACAGATATAAGTGTGTTTTTTTCTAATCGCATTAGAACACTGCGTCGGTCTCTCGTTTGTACCTCCGCCTCTCTAATCCGCTCTCCTTCCAGATAGGAAGATATATTTACGCTGTAGCATCTGGTCCAACCCCTCAGTTCTGCCCCCCGCTCTCTCTCTCTCTCTCTCTTTCTCTCTCTCTCTCTTCCCCCGGGGGGGGGAAAGGGAGAAGAGAAGGGGGGGAAGGGGGGGGCGTGGCTATCAGGACCCAGGGTTTGGCCCTTCCCACAGCGGGGCATATCTCTCTGTGCAGTTTCCCGGCTCTGCTCAGAGCTCACAGCTAGATGGGACCATAAAGATCAGCTGGCCCCCAGCGACGATCTCACACGCTTCCACCTCAGCCCTGCCGGAGAGCGAGCGAGAGAGAGAGAGAGAGAGAGAGCGCGAGAGAGAGGGGGACACAGGAGGGGAAGAGACAGGAAGAGAGGGGGAGAGAGAGTGTGTAGATGACAGCGAGTCTTTCTTTTTGTGGTTTTTGTGTTTTTTTTGCTCCTCTTCATTGGTTGCGGCGGCGTTCGGACGCCATCGAGGAGGCAGTTCAGGGTCACGGGAGCAGAGAAACCCAAATGTGTGCGTGTGCGTGATACTTTTTTGTCCTGTCCACCCTGTCAACCTCCAACCTTCCCCCCCCCCGCCCTCCCAACCCTACGCTCAAACATTGGACCTGGACTTAAAGCATTATGACTCTGCTCGGCTCTGAGCACTCCGTACTGATACGAAGCAAGTTCCGATCAGGTAAGGCTCTCTGTATTATTGACCTTTGACCTGCGGTAATACGTCCCTAAGGGGTCCCACCTTGCTAGATGCTATGTACATTGACCGTAAAGTGCACTGTAGACTCTTGAATGTGCCCCCACTGAGCAACACGGTGGCCCAGTGGATAACACTGTGGCCTCACAGCAAGAAGGTCCCAGGTTCGAACCCTGGTCGTGCCAACCTTTCTGTGTGGAGTTTGCATCTTCTCCCTTCTTCTCTGCGTAGGTTTCCCCCAGAATCTAAAAAACACGTCAGGTTAACTCTCTTCAGTCAGTGTCATATGACCGGTGACACTGGCTCTGATCTGGAGTTGGTCCCTTCACAGTGGCTGCTCCCTTGAGGGATGGGTTAAATGCAGAGGAGGAATTTCACAACATGTGTGTGACAATAAAAGCACCTTTCACCTTTACGTCCCCCGGTGATTTTCCGTCTGCGTGGTGTAGTTATCAGTAGTTAGTAGTGTCAGTTCCACGTCAGCAGACCAGTGCTCTCCTCATTAGCAGCCGTGGAGACACAGGTGTGTCTACGGCCTGAGAGAGAGGGAGAGAGTATGATGCTCTGGAGGGATGGAGGGTGAGTATGATAGAGAGAATAATAGAGAGAGAGTTAGGGAGGGAGAGAGAGATAGAGGAACAGAGAATGAAAGAGAGAGGGATGTATCCCAGCGAACCAAACTCCTCAGTGCAGCCTTGCCACACTGCGGTGGGTGTATTGTGTTGTGGAGGTGGGTGTACTGTGTTGTGGAGGTGGGTGTATTGTGGAGGTGGGTGTATTGTGTTGTGGAGGTGGGTGTGTTGTGGAGGTGGGTGTATTGTGTTGTGGAGGTGGGTGTACTGTTGAGGTGGGTGTATTGTGTTGTGGAGGTGGGTGTATTGTGGAGGTGGGTGTACTGTGTTGTGGAGGGAGCCTGCTCCCCAAACACACGCAGCAGAGGAGACAGCTGTCTTGGGGCAGCAGGACACTTGTTCTGCGCTGGGAGGAGTAATGGGCCTTAATGTTGCCGCTGCTAAGAGAAGAGGCCAGGGGAGACCTTTGATTAGCCCCCTCCCCTCCACCCATGACACCCCCCTCCTCCCTATCCAGGTTAGACACAGCCAAGGTCAGATATGAGCAGCTGTGTGTGTGTGCGTGCGTGTGTGCTTGTCTTTTGTCTCTATGTATTTCGGTATGCCTTTGTTTGTGTAAGTGTGTGTGTGCGTGCATGCGTGCGTGCGTGTCTACCTGTGGATGTAGATGGAGGTAGAGCTGTACTCCGGCACTGATTTAAACTCCTTTTAAAATTGAGCAGCTGTTGCAGCTTTGTCTTTCACCGTCTTTAACACACACACACACACACGCACATGCACACGCACACACACACACACACGCACATGCACGCACACACACTCACACACGCGGCCAACTTTGCTATCTGTCTCTCCCTCTGTCTCTAACACTTTCTCTCTCTTTCCCTCGATCTCTCTCTGTCTCTAACGTTCCCCATCTCTCTCTCTCTCTCTCTTTTAAATAATAATAATAATAATAATAATAATTATTATTATTATTATTATTCTGTGTTGTGCAGTACTGCAAAGTTCTGTACCATATACAGTACTGTATGTACTGTACTGTGGGGCCCGGCTTAGGCTGAACAACAGTGCCACCTCTCTGAGGACACTGCCAGTCTGTGGCTCCCCAGGATGGGGGCCCCTGATGAGGACGTCAGGGACGTCTGCAGGGTCCACGGACGTTTCTTTTAATTCTATTGAATGTAGCGTCATCACTTTGCTGTTATGTTTATAGTAATATAATACCGTATACGTCATGCTGTTAATGCAAGCGGTTCATAGTAAGAGGACCCCTGGTAGGGAACTTATTAAATACACTACGTACGGCAAAAGCAGCGCTTTGATGCTCTCCACAGCACTGGGAATGCAACAGCAGGCACCACAGAGACATTATATAGAAGAGACAGGCCGCTTGAAAAGGTTTGAATAGAACTCTATGGGAGAAATCTGTAACACCGCCGAGCCAATCGTCTGGCCTTATAAAGGCCGAGCTGTTAACCTAGAAGCCAATAGTGTGGCTGAACTACTACTGGTCTGAACACTGCCAGAAGGCTTTGCCAAGATGGTTGCCGAGCGGCCAGACCACTGGGCCAGACTTATGCCTATAAGGACTTGTGCAGTGCAATGCTTTATTTGCTAATTTCATTTTTTCCATGTATTTTAACCAGTAATCTATTTACAAGACCTGCAAACAGCCAGACTTATGTACTTATGTCGTTCGTCATAGTTACTCATCGTGCATGTCAGTCAAAAATACCTCTCCTGTCAAGTAGGTGGGTCTTTATGCAGTTGGCCAGCGCTGTGTTTTAGACTTTAAGTAAAGGCTGGCTCTGCGAGACTAAAGGCTGCACTATAGCTGAGACCATCCAGCTACCCTTCGCTCCCTGCTTCCAATCTCAACGAGCTGTAATTGCTTACCAGAACTGGAAGGGGGGGGGAGTAAATTATGCTTTTCCTTTCTCTTGTTTAGAGCAGGGCTAACAGTACAAGGCTGGGAAATGACCCCAAATCCTCAGGGGTATAAACGGGGCAGGAAGGGGCAACAGAATGGCGGTGATGCACTGTGCAGCGGCGTGGGCGCGGCCTTTGCTGAGTCTTCTCGAGGCGTCCGGAGTTTTTGGTTGTTGTTTTTCACCGTTGCGTTCACTCACGTGCCTCGACTGCTTAATGTGCCGCAGATGTGGAGATAGTGTCTCCGGTGGCGGGAAAAGGTCATCGCGCTGACTCTGCTTGATGTTCCACTCAGGATTAATGTGGGGTAACGCTAGCTACATGGTTGGCGGTGTATTTATGGGCGTGTGAGTGAAATATTCAGCGTAAGTGATGTAAGATTGTCTCTAAATCTCTCTCTGATAAGGAGCGATGACAGAGGGAGTCTGGGCCAGTGCGGTTGTGGGAGATTTATAGTATGTTGTATAAACTATAGGTTAAGTTTCATTCAGTGGCTCATGAAAAAGGCAAAGCCACAGTTCTAGTGGCTACAGTCGAAGCATCAAAGCTATGGGAACTACTACTATGTGGGTTTAACTGTAGGAACGATAAAAATCTCACTTAAGTGTTCCCTGTGGGCCACCAGAGTTTGCTGAGCGCTTTTGTGTACGTCTGTGTTCTGGTGAGGGAGTCCGTACATGCTGTGCACAAATAAATAAAGAGGTCTTCATGTGTGTATCTTCCTGCCGTGTGGGGTTATGAATGTGTTCTGTGTGGGTTTTACCAATCGGTTCTCATGTGGGTTTGATTGACAGCTTAAGGGCTTGTTCTCTGAAGTTAACGGACATTATGTAATTGTATGACAAACGTGTCAAATACAAGGTAAATAAATGGTGTGAAATGTCAACTGCATGCTAAATATGTTATCAGTACCACAAACTAAATATTACTGAATTATAGATGCTAAAAACAATAATGTTAAAAGCTGTTAAGTTTATTATTGACAGCTGTTGTTTTTTTTTTTACATTTGACTTCTTACTTTCGACAAGCACTACTCATATAATAATCTCTTCAATTTCAGAACAAACAAATTTTTTTTTTTAAAAGATGCAGAAATATAATGCCACCATTATGTACCTGTTTATCAGACCTATACACATCAGGCTTGTGTATTTGTCTTGATTACATTCCTCCTCACAACAGCTGGGTAGAGGGGGAAGGCCTCCCAACCACTTGAGTTGTTACGCTTTGCGTTTTAAAGTAACACTGTTATTTTTAGCCTGTCGTTTAATCCCAGGGTGACTGGGATTGATAGCAGGATAACAGGATAATAGGAAATGCTATTTAGAGGTGCTGTGGAAGGATGGTCAGTGCCACGGATGCAGTCGACCTGGACTTTGCGCCATATTTTAAGGGTAAACAAAGTGTTCATCTTCAATGAGCTGAACAAACATTTCGAAGTGGTGCTCTAAGACAGTGTTTTATATGGCCCAGTCATCTTGGAATGTGTTACTTTGCTTGATCTCACTTCATACAAACAATATATATTATATTTTCTTTAAAAAAAGGAAATTATGGTTGAGTTGGACAGTTGAAAAAATTTATTTCGGTGTAGCTTTGTGCATGGTGGGGAGGTAGGGAGCTGTTTCCGTTCCTATAGCAACTGAAATGTATCTGTGTCAGGGTACTATTCAGTGCAGGGCCACTCGTATTGGCCACTCCAAGGCATTCCATGTAATGCTGTTGGTTTCTCTGGGGCTTGGGGCGACCAATAGCAGCACTGATAGCAATACAAATATAATATGTTACCCAGGGCCGGCCCGCCCATTAGGCAAAGATTAGGCACCCGCCTAGGGTGGCATTCATTTGGGACGGCATTTTGACAATTGACTGTGCGCTCCTGATCAGCGTCAAGCTGTAAACTAAACCTATAAACCAAAGACCGGATGGTCAAGTTTTTGGCTCCCAGCCGGAAGTTTGTGGGTTCAAACCCTGGTGTTGACCTACCTGTATGCATCCTTGAGCAAGACTCCTTACCCCCTGCCCCCTAACTGCTCCCAGTGGTTGGTCGCACCTTGCATGGCAGCAATCACCATCGGTGTATGAATGTGTATGTGACTGGGTGAATGTCAGGCAAAATACTGTGAAGCGCTTTGGATAAAGGCGCTATATAAATGCAATCCATTTACCATAAACACATTTGTTAAAGGCACAGCAGGGTCGGTAATTCTTGGAAAGCTTGCTACCTTTGAGTTCAGATAAAAAACAACATCCCTCCGCAGCCCTACCCCACATGCTGAAATGCATCGCGAAGCCAATAAAAAGTGGCTTTGTTGTTGTGAGCGGTGTTCGCCACTTGATCTGCTATGTACAGAGCCAGGGCTGTGTAGAAGTACCATATATGTTCCTATGTACGGAGCCAGGGCTGTGTAGAAGTACCATATATGTTCCTATGTACGGAGCCAGGGCTGTGTAGAAGTATGCTACCTGGTCATTTTTTCAGCACGCACAGAGAAAGGTAAACTAGCACAATGCCAGGTGAATTTGACAGAAAGCGTATCAGCTGACTACAGGCTTGGTCACTGACATAAACTAAAGCTTATTTCACACTGTCGATATTCCCAAAGCGGGATATTTTGTCTTGCCTAGGGCGGCAGAACGTCCACTGATGTTATAATAAATTAACGGGACATACAGTATTCAGCTTTAACACACAAGGGATTACTATAGATTTTTATCGCAATTTGCTCATTCAATAGGAAACAGAAAGAATAAAAACCTATTTAGGATTAGTGTACCTATTACTGCCTATATATATGCCTGGATGAGTATTACTTTTAAAGGTGATCTATACAATATTTTCAACATTAAAGGTATAGTCAGCTATTGCAAGCTAATTGTAAGCTAATACACTTTGGTGAATTTAGTCAAATTCACCAAATATCGCCTCGCATTTTGCTATCTTACTACTCTCTCTCTCGTTCTCTCTCATGTTGAAAACATAATCAGATAAACATCAACAAAGTGCCGGACACCGACAAACTCACAGCAACAAAGCCTAAGCTTTGTTTCACAGTGCGTTTAGATGTGTGAGGGCGGCGCCGTGGAGGGCGCAGAGGAATATTGTGTTTTGATTCGAGCTCGAATTTAGCAAGCGTTCTAGAAAATGACCGACTCTGCCTTTTATATTGCAGCTAACAACTATTTTCTACATGAAGATAAAGTGTCGTAGCGTGTAGAAATGGTGTCCTGAGCAGAGAATAACATTGCACTTTCTGCGTGTGTTAATCCAAATGCTCTGTTCTGTTTTCAAATCCAAGACAACATTGCGTGCATGTGTGTGTGTGTGAGCATATATGTGTGTGTCAGTGTGTGTGTGTATGTGTCTGTGTGGCCCACAAAGCATTTGTTTTGGTTTGAGACGCTGGTGAGTTTAGTGTGACATCTAGTGGCAGAAAGCCAAATAGAGCCACTTTATTAAACTGCTGATGAGGTGCTCTGTTTTTGCAAACAATTTGTTCTCCGTGCGTCCGGCGTGTTTGGGTCCTCGACTGATGCCTGCGCTGATCCTGTGTGATGTTACAAGCAGCGGGTCACAACCCCGTGCACTGTAAACTGAAGCAGATGTCTGCAGCAGCAGCATAATGGAGGCCCTCTCCCTAGAAAGCCCTTTTTAATGTCGTGATGTGTCGTGACTATGTCACCTGTCACCTGACATTTACATGTACGGCATTTGGCAGACGCCTCATCCAAAGCGACTAACATGCAGTACATTAGTCATTAGTTGGACAGGTCATACACAGGCAATATAAGAAACTAATATAACGTCAGAATAGTTTTTAATAGTAATTTTGTCATAATGTCTACTACTAATTAATATGTCATAAAATCAGGAATCTAAGGAATTTGCTGAGGTTTTGGGCCTAATGTCGTGTTTGGAGCAGCAGGTGTTTAAAAAAGGTCATAAACACACTTAATAGTGTGGCAATATACATATGAGTATTGTCAGCAAACAACATAGACTGATGAGCTCAGAGGATTGTTTTCCAGTGTCATCTGCACTACACTGAGTTTATGATGAAGTTAGTTATTGTTTTCAAAATGGCCACCGGGGGAATTTATGACACAACGTGGATCATACCTTTGTAAAATGATAATACCAGACCTGTGCTCATGTTTGGCAAAAATAACCAGCCTACTTATTATTACGTGGGTGTTATGTGGCGTTGACAATGTGGTCAAACTATACTGTGCTGTGAACGACAAGAAAATAGCTCCATTTTACTACGTTCCTCTGTAACTGCTGCATGAGTTCAAACCCAAACAATAATCACTATATGATGAAGTATTTAGCATATAGCTGGAGGATAACGCATCATAATGGCGAATTAGACACACACACAGATGAAGATGACATACACATGTGGGTCCTTCATGTTGTTTATGACCTACCCACCCTCCTCCACTTACACACACACACACACACACACACAACTTCTACCTAGACTAGACACACACACGCACACACTGCCCAGACCACACACCGCTGTTTAAAAGGCGGGAGCTATGTTTATCATTCTCTATATCCTGCAAATATTTGCGAGCAAGCGGCCTCGCCCCTTCTCTTTGTGTTGTGGATGTATACGAGGTATGCACGCGCTCATGTTTGCATGTGTTGTTTGGGTGTACGCGTATGCTAAGCAGCTGTGCGCCGTCCGTTAACGAGCCTCTGTGACTTGCGCCAGATGCTCAACTCATTGATGGCTCTGGACCGAGCTGCGGCCCCGGTGTGCGATGGTGCACTCGCGTTTCTTACAGGACTTTATCGTTGATTCAGTAACCTTCCCTACCTCACACCGTCCCCTACCCCTCCCCACTACAGCTGCAGGGAACGGGCACACAAAGCTGTACTTTGTATGACTGGTACGTTCAATTATCCAACGTAAACGTTCCAGATCTGTCCCCCATCATTGGTTTTTAATTTCCACCACTGTCTCCCCCATCCCATCCCGTCTCTCCCCCTCTCTTTCCCCCATCCCCCCCCCCCCCCTTTTCCCCGTAGTGCTACAGTTGAGGCTTCAGCAGCGGAGGACCAGAGAGCAGAGAGCGGACCAAGGCGGCATGCCGCGTGAGTAGCCGCCTGAACACACACACACATATGAGTATATGAGCACACACACCTACACACACACAGTCGGCATAAAGCCAGGTAAGGCAGAGAGAGAGAGAGACAGACGAGAGAGAGAGACGAGAGGGAGAGACGAGAGAGAGATGGATGTTCCAGCCAGCCAGTCCTGCTCTGTAAACATGACACTGTGCGCGGCGGCGCCTCATGAATCTCCACGATAAAACCGCGTGATCTAATTGGCCGAGCCCCCTTTCACCCCGTCATCTGCCCCCCCGTCACGCCACGAGGCAGCCCACCTTGAGCTACAGTGCAATAGGGCCGGCTTGGAAGTAAATCAGCCTTCCGACGCTCAACATATCCTCCTCCTTTCTGTGAGCGCATTCAGTCTATCACCCAGAGCATGCACAAACACACACACACACCTACACACACACACATGCCAGCAGGCATCCAAAGGAGGATATTCATCGCCATGGCACGCAGGCAGACAGGCAGCTATACCGCGGCCAGCTGGCAGAGAGATGGGCAGCCGCATCTGCCAGCAAGCAGGCAGACAGAAGGGGCAGCGAGTGACCGCTGAGGAATGCTCTAGTGCTGGAAGGGGCTCTAGCAAAGGTGCTCGTAGTCTGCCGCTCCACCAGCGAACGAGCAGAAGGACACCTATACGCAGCGTACGGCTCTGAACTCCACGCTGCGGCAGAGCTCGTGTGCGTTCTGTCGTTATGGTTCGCTACGGCGGACCCACAGGTAGGAGGACGGAGCACAGGAACACGTTGCTTTAATGAAGACGTAACTTGAACTGACAGAAACACCAGCCGGGAGTTGTAGAACATGCCAACGGAACAGGGTCACTACACAGATGATCCAACGACTAATTAAGGAAACGAGATGCAGGTGGAAGGGGTGAGCAATCAAAGGAACGGGAAAACACAGACAGGAAGCACAAGACACATGAGGCAGGGACCAATTTCACAATAAAACAGGAAATGGAACCCAAAACCCTAACACATTCTGTATCCGGGTGCAACGTCCAAATACCACTGACGGCGTTAAGGCCGCAATTCCCAAAAGGCTTGTATGGGTTTAGCAGGGGGATTGAAGATTAGATAAGTAGGTACAACATTTCAGCAGCGACACACATTACTGCTGTGTCGTTTTTTCACGTGCAGAAATAGTTTGACACCTGTCCTTCAGAGAGTAACACTACATTAATACTTGACACACAGCTGTAGATACTGTATGTACTTATGGAAACAAACGTCCACCGTACGATATTGATTCTCAGCGCCTTTCAGTAAAGTCTGCACACTGCCTTTCCCGGCAGTGATGTGGCATTTTGGCAAACAGAGCCCCATGTGAGAGAAGCCAGCGTGTACGGACGGGTCCCTTGGAAGTTCTTCTTCTAAACGAATGGTTTGCCGCGCTATGGTGTGCTTCAGAGCGGAGGTGCAGGCCAGGGGTTTGTTGAATGATAATCTCTGGCACCGCTTACGGCTTCACAAAGGCTCCGGCCTGGCAGATAACTGCTGGTAAGTGTGCGGGGGAACGGAATCCGTAGGCCCGACATGCCCCTATCTGTTTTTAAAGGAGTCTCTCTGAGATAAGACAGCAGGGGCAAACGCCATTGGTCGGGCAGGCTGCGGCCACTCTGATTGGCTGTGTTTCCCCCATGGTTATTGGTGACGGGATTTGGCCGCTTCCGCCATTGCAGTAAACAAAGTTGGCTTGGGGAAGGCGGGGGGGTGGTGGTGTCATTATATGACACCAGCCTAAAATGTATATTAACAAATTGTATTATTTTTGTTTGTGTGTGTGTGTGCGTGCGTGCGTGCGTGCGTGCGTGCATGTGTCTCTGTGTGTGTATGTGCATGCGTGTGTTACCCAAGCAACATCTGGTGTTTATTAGACGCTCAAGGCTGGCGTGCAGCCTGCAGAGGAGCGCACATGCACACACACACAAACGCACACAATTTGATGTTGTCTCATAACTTGAAAGGAGATGCGCACCAACGCCACAGGTGCAGCCATGACGCCTCTGTCACCCACAGAGCAGCAGAGCTTTTTGTTTAATCCCCGACGGGAGCACTGACCCCCGTCTAATGCACCGCTATAGGCTGCCTCTTACCTCCATGTTTACGTTCCGCGGCTGGGGCCGCTAGCTATACTTTGCATCTGTCCGTATAGCTTTAAAGTGCATTGTGTGTTTTAAAATGTTTACAAGCCTGGAAGCTATTTTCAGGCTGACTACATCAGCTTACATCATGGCCACAGCATATGTCATATGTTTGGTTACACAATGCTAAGCTCCCTTTAAGCTCCTATGTACAATATTTTCAACATTAATATATGTATAGATAATTGTGGCGTAATCGCATCCTGAGCAGAGAATGATGTCACACTCCCTCTGTGTGTGTTTTTGACACCTGACATATTTTCTTTCTTTTTTCCATCTTTGCTTTCTATTTTCTTTCTTCGCTATTTGCTGTTGCTATTCCCCATTGAGTTTATTAAGCAAGATGGGTGTGAAGAGAATTAGACATCACGCCAGGTCTGTCTCCAGTGTATATTTGGAAATAAAATATATTTGATACTGGACATTAGTATCACTTAATTTTCACGGGCAGACATTTTCTTTCATCTCTCAGGTGATATATGACCCATCAAGTCTCCACATGAAATTAATTTTTCCCGAGACAATAATAGCTTACCTGGAGCAGCTGTTGACATGCTCTGTATAATTCATTTCATTTTGGCACCAGATTCCATTACATCCTCCAGATTTAGCCTGGACACATAACTGTATCTGGAATAACTCACTCAAATTATATTTGCCCAAATAAGTGCTGTTGCTATTTTCCTTCACAGAGACAATCAAACTAAATTTGACCTCTTATTGTCATCACTGCACAGAGACACAGTGACACGCTTTCGATACCACACATCGAAACGCATTGTGAAACAAAGCGTAGTGCTACGGCTTTGTTGTTCTGAGCGGTGTTCGCCACATTGTTTATGTTCCTATTTACGGAGCCATATCGCATAATTAATTATTATTATTAATTATTATTATTATATAATAATTATTTTCAACACGCACAGAGAACGGTAAACTAGCGAAATGCGAGGAGAAATTTGGTGAATTTGACAAAAAAGTGTATTAGCTTACAATTAGCTTGCAATAGCTGACTGTACCTTTAATCCTGGATGTCTCGTCTTCGGGGCCCCAGGCAAGGCTCCAACGAAGCTTCCTCTCTAGTCACCTGAGCCACAGGTTGGCTCTCAGTCACGGTCCCCATGAGCTGGTCTGAAACAAAACAGCTAGCTAGCCACTGTCACCATTGCAGATCATCTGCGCCCAGACAGCTACTTCTACCACACATGGCCTGAAACAAAGGCAAATTACATCAAAGCATTGTGGCCTCAGCTTGATCGTAGGTACTTGGGAATTAATGTTATATACTCAAAGTACCCATTAACACCCCCAGAGAGAAATAATGGGCAATATTATGCTGACATCCATGGGTTGTTGTGGTCTGCATAAAGGGTGAAAAGACCCTCCCCCCCCCCCATCAGGAGAAGTTTGTTAAAAGCACATTTTTATCACCTTCACCTCGACGTGTGACTTCATGTTGCCAGGGTGATGAAAGGCATGTGGCTCCTCTGGTGTATATTAAACTCTGTGTGTGCGTGTGCATGTGTATTAACTACAGATAGCGAGATAGCGTTTGAGCCATTTCTACTTAACATGATAACAAGGCAGCCCGCTAGTGATTGGGATCTGCTCTGAGAAGCGTGCACTTTAACGCACGCTTTGCAGTCGTCATTGTAAACCTCAGTACAAGATGGTGCTATTCCGCTTTAGCTGCGGTAGGGCTCCTAATGTATATCGCAAGCCTGAATGTTTAAGTAAGCCTCTTCAGATGTCCTTCTACAGCTAATGTTTGATGTAATGGGATTCCAACATGTTCATTCTAAGGCGACCAGAGGTATTGCAGAGCTGCAAAACTAAAGCAAGAGCGATGGTGTGAAGTAACCTGACATACCAGATATACAGTATCTCACAAAAGTGAGTACACCCCTCACATATTTGCAAATATGTGAGGGGTGTACTCACTTTTGTGAGATACTGTATGTGTGTTAGACCAGAGGTCTTCAACACGGGGTCCAGGACCAAAAGGCAACAAAGGCCGCCCTACACATTGTTGACCCGGCAATCAAATATTTTATATGCGATAGGGTGTCCCTGTGCCATGTTTCTAACAGCCAAGGGGTCCTTAGCTTGAAAAGCGTTGAGGATGTCTGTTAGACACATCCATCTGGAGAGCCGTTCATTGAAACTGTTATAAAATGCACAGGCGCCTTCAAAAAAATACTTAGGTAGGTTATTTGAGGTGAACATGTGAACCAGCGAAGCCTGTTGTTAAATCTACTCTTGCAGTAGAGAAATCAGGAGAATATTTTATTGTTTTCAAGTCGCCTTGTTCACAGCTAAACCACGCCCGTAGCTAACAGTACGACGCTGATTGGCCACACTAGGTTTAGCGGCCTGAAACACAATGGTTTCCAAGCTCTCCAGAGTGATTCTCGTGGCAGTGTGCTTCTGTTTTTATAAGGTTTTGAATTGAAAAAACTATTGGAAAACGAGAAGAGGGCCAAACTGGATAGAGACATAGTCATATTGCATTGAAACCTACACTCGGGTAGACACCAATGTCACAAACGTAATGATATTAAAACTTCCTTTGAATTTGCGCATTGCTCGCCTGCTTTTGATTGTCTAAGAACAAAGATTGTCTAAGAACAAAGATTGTCTATGAATTAAGAACAAAGATTGTCTAAGAACTAAGATTGTCTATGAACTAAGAACAAAGATTGACTAAGAACTAAGATTGTCTATGAACTAAGAACTAAGATTGTCTAAGAATTAAGATTGTCTATCTATATCTGCACACCTGATATAAGAACATTCACTCATTCATTCAATTCCCCCTTGTTGCAATGTTTGGCTTCCAGCCTATTAGTCATCCCTGATTGAATGCCATACTGTGCTGGCGGGAAAGTGTTTGCCATGCACACTCTATACGATATGCGTTTGTGTGCATTTTGGGTTTATGTTTAATCTCCTTGAGCCTTGAGCCATCAGTAAACTTGATGCGTAAACGGGCGGCAACCGTTTACGCAGCAAGGCATTATTAAGAGGACCAGCAGCTGTATTTGGGTCCACCCTCCCCTTTAGACACGTATGTGTATCTCTGTATGCGCACGTGTGTGTTGTGTTTATTTGTGTGTCCTTGTTATGCTTATGTGCAGGCCTTAATAACGCATGTACATGAATGTGTGTGTGTGTTGTGTTTATTTGTGTGTCCTTGTTATGCTTATGCGCAGGCATTAACACATGTACAGGAACGTGTGCGTGTGTGTGTGTGTGTGTGTGTGTGTGTGTGTGTGTGTTTGCTTCCAACTCCCCAGGTTGTTTTTGGGTCGGTGACGCCCCCAGCGCCTGAGCCCAGCAAACCACTTAAACTGTGAAACACTGTGTCCTGCTGATATGTTCACCCTTGACCTTTCGACCCCTTATTCTCCACCTCCTTATTCACAGAGCTGTTTGACCTCCTGTATCTTCCACACATAGCCGCTGCTAAAAAACGGATGCGCGCGCCTCTCTGAGATTTCCTGTCATTTCACTGCCTCAATCTCCCGGTGACATCACATTTCCATAAATACCGGCACATGGGGTTTTGTGTGTGTGTGTGTGTGTGTGTGCGCGTGTGTGTGCGCGTGTGTGTGTGTGTATGGAGGATTTACGCGATGATTGATAATGCGCTAAGTATAGCCTAGCCACTGAAGCGACAGTAGGAAAGCCAGACTCCACAATTCGAAGACCTTCTCAAGGCACTGCATGTTGTTGGCAGTGAGGTCTTCTGGGAGCAGCTGAAGGAGAGAGGTGGGCGATGTGTGTGTGTGTGTGTGTGCGCGTGTGTGTGCACGTGCGCTAGGGCGGAAGGAAATAAACCGTAGGACATTACAGTATTAGCCGCTGTGTGTGTGTGTGTGTGTGTGTGTCTTGGTGGTTAAGGGGGTCAGGGAGTTGGTGATGTGATTGAAACCAGGATCCCTACTTGGCAGGTCACATGTTTGAACACTAAAAGAGATTCTTAAACACAGACGCACGCACACGCACACACACACACACACACACACACTAAGCTGCCCGGGCCCTTCATAACCTCAGCTTCAACTCTTTCAGATAGCGTGGCCCCTCTTAGCGCAGCCAATTACGTCTCCCTGCACAATCAGCCCAGCCAATCAGGGCAGTGTTCATTGTGAAGTGTCTGTGTCTGTGACCCACCCCCATTCTACACGTGCACTGTGACAGCACCGGTCCAAGTGGGTTAGTGTGAGTGACAGGCACGTCACACCTAATACCACTGCTCCTGTTGAGAGAGAGGGGGGAGAGAGAGAGAGGGGGGGTGGGGGAGAGAGAGAGAGGGGGAGAGAGAGAGGGGAGGGAGAGAGGGGGGGTGGAGAGAG
>JAODUK010020456.1:0-25736 GCA_027564635.1 Typhlichthys eigenmanni
CAACATCTTCGATATGATATTGCGCAACGTGATATTGCGATAACGATACTGAATCGATATATTGTGCACCCCTAGTTCGAACCCAGGACCTTCTTGCTGTGAGGCCACAGTGCTATCCACTGAGCCACCGTGCTACCCAAACACAATGCTCAGACACAAGAGAATCTCCACGATGCTCTTCCTCACCATTAAGTGCTCGCTGTGCTGTTTGGGACAGTTGAAGAGAAAGGTACTGAAGACTGGGAGCCACATACTGTCGCTCAGCATTGTCAGATAGGTCTCTGTGAACTCAAAAGCTGCTGGGTACTGAGACATAATCTGCCACACGCAGTTCAGGAACAGCAGGAACAGCGGACACTGAAGGTAGGAAAGGAAACGCAAGTCAGTCTCAACAGTCTTTACGCAATCGGCTTGTTTCCAATGCTGTACTACACATACTGTACAGTAGGTCAGATATTCTTCACTGATGATCAGAAGCTATGAGCTCCTTTTCGCAACACAAACATATACATTTGAATAAAAAAGGTATTCTAAGTTCCCATGACCACTTGAGGGATCCCCTTATTTATAATGTTCTATACCTCCTCTTTGTCATCACTCTTCAAGTGGTTGCATCTGTCTAAGAAGCGATGGCCAACCATCACCCACTCCTTCTGTACCAGGCTCTGGAAACCAGCGAGGCTGCGAAAGTGAGGGTCCAGCATGATCTGCGCCAGGGACGCCACCACACAGTTCAGGTCTCTGTCTTCATCTTCTGTTGACGTAGTCACAGATGCCAGCGGTGAAATAAACAAGCTTCTATTGACATTTTAACAATGCTAAATTGTGGGTTTTAAAAGATTGCGTGAATTCATTTGAAATACATTAGAATCAACCTGAAAAACAAGTTGCTTGTTAAGTCTTTTGTTTGATTAAAAAGCCAGCTGACTGAAATTGCAAGATGTTACCTAATGCTAAGCTAATGTTCTGTCACGTTTAACACACTGCTGTAAGCTCAGTGTCAATGTTTACATGGTTTGATGGTGTGATATGGGTGTGCACTTGCCCTATCATATCCCGGTTGGAGACCTTGAGGCTAAACTGACATACCATACACATGTTAGTTACCGTAGTTAGGTGTGGTTGCAATAGCAGAATATACCTTGCAGAATGACAGAAGCATTCTTTCCTTCCAGAAGGTACACAACCTCAGCCGAATGCTTAAGGAAGACCCTTGATACAAAACAAAAACAAAACATTTCCAACACTTTCACAATTACACATTTTAGTTCTCACTGATTATAAATATTCCGTACCTGATATAGTCTAGCCATTGGGAACTATCAAGGAAAGACAGCCACTTTCCATCGGATTCCTCAAAGGATTCTACACAAAACAAATTACAATCATAATTAATAAGAAGAAAAGCAGATAGTTCACTTGCTTAAAGCATAGCGATGACAGAATAAGAATCATTTTGGAAATGATGCGGGAGCCAGACCAGATGGCAAGCATTTAGAACCCTAACAATATGTTCATAATACACACAAATACGTGACAATAGTTGGGTTTACATGGATACTCTTTTGTCTTTCCGAATGGAATCCTTATAATTGATGATTTCTGGTTACCCGTTTACATGGTATGTAATCTAATAGAGTCTGGTGTTTACATGTGCCATCACAATAAATCGGAATAGATGTTAAACACGAACACATTATGTAGACTCGGTAATGTAATGTGTCCCGTAAGCAAAACGGCTAAAACCGGCTAGTCTCTGTCGCAGACATGTTGGGGAGAGTGAGGCTGTTTGTGACTGGTAAAGAGATTTTCGGCTCCAGGTGAAGTACAGGTCCCATTCACTTTATTGCGCGTGTCGCATTTGTTCTATCTAGACTCTGTACAGTGGCTGTGCAGAATAGCTTATCTTGTCCCCAATCAATTTGGCATCAGACAAAACAACAGTAGCCTAAAACGAGGAATGGGAATAACAGTATCAAAGTAAATGCAGCTATTGATGGTAAAATATGGAATTCCCCTGACACCCCTGCTTTAGCCATTAACATATTATTTGGTTAATCTATAGCTTTATAATAGATACTTGCAAGGGCTTGTTGGCGAAGTGAGGCATTTTAATCGAGGTTAAGGATCACACATCTCTGTGGTGTGACCTAGTTAGTGGTAAGTGGCACCAACACTGCATGCGCAGTAGCCTACAACCCGAGTAAGTCACAACCTGCGACGCTGGAGTTCAGGATCACAAGCCTTGTGCATGTGCGCCGTAGAACAGAATCAAATGCAATCGCATTTTTTGTTTTTTGCTGAGGACTAGAATAGTCTTGTTTTGTTTCATATTCAGCATTAGCACTAAAAGTATAATACGAGACTATGTCACATGGTTGTTATATTTCGTCATGACAGATTATTGTCCAAGATGGCTATATGGACATTGTTAGAATAATATGTGTGCATACACATCAAGAGCATAAAGCACAATATGAGCAAAGTGTGTATTTGTGAGATGCAGTACCATCCGTCACCACAAACCACTGCTGCTTCAAGCCTAGAGTAAGACCCTGCCCCCCAGGCCTAATCCAAGTCAGGTAGTGGCAAATGCAATTGGTCTCACCTATGACACAGATCTGCCTTATCTTAACAAAGGCGCTCTGGATGTCCTGGATGCTAGGAAGGCTCTTGTCTTGGTCTGACCTGAGGACTTCACCACACTGTGGGTGGCTCCTCGTTATGGCGGTGCAGATTCTAGACGGACGTTGGTGATGCATTAGTAAGATCACATGGTCTGTGTATCAAACGTATCCACAACACTGGAATATATGGCTGTAGCGTTAATGTTACTACCTCTGGTCCAGCCTTCTCTGCTGCAAAGGATCGCTGATGCTGGCCATGCGGACAAGGGCACTCCCATTGGGGTGGTTCCAGCACCACAACTTAAAAGGGGGAGGAAACGTACACCCATCAATAGTAAACATATGCCCTCCCATGCGCACACAACCAAGAGCACAGCTTCTTCTAACAAAAGCACTTGATTTGCAGTAGATATAACAGCGCAGGTACTCACCGGGATGCGGTGGCTGGTGAAGAAATACGAGTACTGCTTTAGGTCCTGGTCTGCCAGGGAGACGGGGACAACAAAGTACTCTGGAAGACTAGAACAGGTGGGTAGGGGGCAGGGACCATTAGGACAATGGCTAGGACAGAAAATGAGCCGCTTCGTACGCATGCTAAAACAATCAAACCTTGAGGAGATGGCGTAGCCCTCGTTAATAGAGCACACCCTCCATTCTGCAGCACCCGTTCTCTTGACCTCCCTGTCCCAGTCCGACGGCCGATCGAACAAGGATGTCTGTGACCATCCTCCAGGAACAGCACCATTGAGTCGTTCCACTAGGGACACACATATACGCCAATGTGCTTCAATGGTTCAATTAAATGGGTGTCAAAGCTGAGTTTCACACCCCAAAGTAAGTGTCAAAATGATTACCTGAAGATCCATGGTATCGCCTGCCTAAATACTCAAAACCAAAGAGCAGCTGAGCATCTGCAGGGTGGGAGTAATGGGCAATAGCAAGGCAAACCTGCAGTCAAAATGTGTAGGAGCAAGTTACTTTTAAAGAAGATGAGTCTATTAACTTTTCAACTTTCTCACAAAGAAATGAAAATGAAGGACATATACATTTATTTGACCAATATTAATAGTTACCATTGAAAATACTGGGGTCCTAAGTCGCAAAGTATTTGATAATGACAAGAGCAGAGCAGATCATCATTTAAATTTCTGTACTAGAGACTTGTATGTTCGCTCAAAAGCTTTCAGATGTACAATAACATGTAAGGAGCCTCTACAGAAAGAAAAAAAAAAATACATAAATAAAATAAAATCTAAATTAAAGGCAGGGATTTCTCTCAATACGTTGCGTGTAGAGTCAGCAGTAAGCTTATAGGCCTACACATAGGCTACACGCATGTACACTTACTGTCATATTAACTATCTATCCATGGCACCATAGCTTCTAGTGAAATAATCTGGTATTTCAACAAAGTGGTGTAGCACGCACCACATCCTGTGGCCCCGATCACACCGAGACGCGTCGCTAAAGGCGCGGCGCTTCAATAGCTTGTTGATAAATCCCCAATCACACAGAGATGCGCTGCCTGCGCCTAAGAGAACGACTGCCTGGGCCATCTGCCACATTGACGAACAGCACGACTCCGGGCCTTGCGCTGAAAAGCTGAGAATAGTTTAACTTTTATGCATGCCTGAAAAACATTTTTAAAAAACCCCTGCGAAGCGCAGCGCTATAAAAAAAAGTGCATGCCAGTCGCGCTGTACCATAGGAAACAATGGTTTTGCTAGCGACGCGTCTTGGTGTGATCGGGCCCTAACTCAGCCTTGGCCACGTCTGTCCAACCCTGTCTGTCTGAGGGAGCCTATGATACTCAAGGGAGAGGTGTTTTTGTTTTGATCGAGAGCAAACATTAACAATCGCCTTTAAATGAATTGTGAATCTGATGCTCAATGCCATGTTGTCATTCCATAATTAAAATGTTTTCATTTCTTTAGACAAATGATGTGTGCAAAAGGACATCTCTAAAATGGGATTGTCATCATGAATATAGTTTAGATTAGAATATGTTCTTTTGGATCTTCAGCTGTGACCAAATGTATTCCATCGTTTCTGTTTCCAAGTTGTTCTTCAGGTCATAACATAATAAAATAACCTTGGAAAGTAATTCTAAGCAGAAAGCCAGTTGCTCTTGCAATTACACAATTGACTCAGTGGCAGGGCTACAGAATCACAATGCATCAATTCAGTGGTGAAACTGTGAATAACACAAAAAGAGTGCACGTATGAATGTGTAAAACACTAGTTTCTAACTCTGTAATTTACTCTGCAAAATAAGCCATTATAAATAGGCTGCAGTCCATAAGTTACAAAGAAAAACAGAATTTAAGCCCTGTCTTAGGGTCATACTATAATTACATAGATGTATACCCATATAGAAAAAAACAAGGCATAAAAGAAGGCAGTCAAAACCTCTGCTTCGCTATTTTTAATCCTCAGTATACAGTAAACCCTGAATACAGGGATTGCCCTACAGGAGAAGAAAAATTATATTAATTAGCTGGCACTGTGCTATTGTCGCTTGCTGTATGGTGGTCAAAAAAGACTGGTACCCTGTATTGTTGGTGACATCTATATACTACTAAGTGTGTCTTACCCCACTTTCAGAGATGTGGGCAGAGGACGACTTTGCCACAGGCTTCCTGGACCTAATGGACAGACATAAACTCACGGCCCTAACTTCCTAAAATGTGGCTTGTAAGATTCAGTTTCAAACAGGAACCTAACTGCACAATCATCTGTGTTTGCAGAGCGCTCACACAGAGAGAGAGAGAGAGAGAGAAACTTTTTTTTTTTCTGTTTGTCAGTGTCTGTGAATTTAAATGTTTTCTATCCAGCCGTCACATGTACCCAGGGGCTAGCACAATCTCTCCAAGGTGACAGCTTGCCTGGTTTCCTATACTTGGTCCTGTTCCCAGAATACAGACCATACCAGTGTAGCAAGCCTGGCTGCTTGGCAAGTATAATGTGACGGATGGGCTACGTTACAGCTGACTAAGATGCACGAATGGAAGCCATCGATTCATCATCCAAAAGAAAATAAATAGAAGTGTTTTTATGGTGAACGGTGCATCTACAAGATGCCAAGCAATGCTGCAGTTTAGAATGAAGTCTATTCAAATACAGATATATACCGTATACTGATTATTTTGTCAAGCAAAGGATTTGGGCGGCCTACCTTTTTGGTGCCCTCAGGTCCAGCTTCATCGAAACGGAACCTGATGACACGTAAATCTTTGCAGTAGAGAATGAGCTCCGTGGGACTAAATTTCAGTTTCTGGTTTGCTCCCAGTACTTTCTTCTTCCCCTTAGCGTCATTAACTGAAAAGGTTCAAGAAAACCAAAATGAAGCTGATGGGCAATGTATTAAAAAAATACACACACATACAGTACATACAAGAAGGACTTAGTTACAGTTGCTTAGGAAGTTGAACGACCTTTCTGACACATTCACATACTTCCCTAAAGCCTTTCAGTGAGTTGTGAAATGTAACAACTCAGCAAACTGATTCAGTTTATGATGTTATTTTTTTTTAATTAGTTCCACATAAAAATAACATTGTTAAGCAACTGAACCTAAATACCCGATAACGGAATAACTGCTGATTGTTTAATGCAGTCGAATGCAAACTGAAAATAAACCAATGAGAAAGAAGCGTCCACCTTTACACCTGAGGATGATAGCCTATTATGGATTCTAACCTCATCCTTTTGCTTCAGTCACATTGCTGCTGCACACTAAACACATTTAAATACTGAGAAATGTGTCATTAGAATTGCCTCTGGTGGTTTTCCCAAACCACTGCATTTACCAAAGACTTTTGAAAGCGACAGTCACAGACAGTGAAAACAAAAGTTTCTTGCTCTAACGGTGTAACACAACAACCCCTCACTCAAAAAAGGTGCCATTGCTACACGGCGTCAGCAAGGGGATATATAAACAAGGTTAATCCCAGCTCAGCTGCACTGTCTGAGTGATGACCTCAGCTGTGGACATACCCACAGATCTCTGACCAGGGGACCGCAACCCACCAAACTAGACAGTCAAGCCTATAATGCATGAGGTGTAGACCTGGACCTATTTGGCTATATTGTAGGGGCCAGGGCCCACATTTATCAGTGTTGCATATGAACAGATATGTTGGTAAACCATGCGTACGATCGTTTCTACGCCAAGAGTGGGATTTATTTGTACTTATACATGAGAATGGGCATAAATTTACGCATACCTCCAACCATGTGTACGCACAGCACCTTGTGGTAGAACTACACTAAACTAAACAGTTAGCTATCAGTAATAATCTCAGCATACTACTAAATTCATAAACATTAAACCATTAAGCTTAATTGAATAATATCCTTTAATACAGCCAAGCTTTAATTATATTAAAATGGTTTGCCTCTATTATTAACACGCATAGGCGACATTATGCAATGGCTATAAATTCACTGTTTTATAAATATTTGGGGAAGTCTACCTGTTACTACTTGCTCCAAACAGGTCAAGGGGATGTCATGCTCTCCAAGCAGGCGATGTGTAACCTGGAACCTCTGGGAAAAATAAGTATTTTACCTTGGTTAAAATTATTATTGCACCTTAAATGAAAGCTACCACAGACACTAAATTGATTGAAGGATTAAGTGTTTTTGCATATCACAAATGTTATCAGCATATTCTGAGAGATATTTAGCTTTATTGTGTATGTGTCAGCTAAAGAATAGGCTATACAGCTTAGTTAAGGATCCTCATGTTTAATTAAATTATTTTTGACAATCATATTGAGGGATCAATGCTGAAATAGGTGATAATCAGGTATACGTTTAACATAAAACAGAATGTTAAAACATATTTGTTGGAAATGGTTTACTCACGTGAGTAAACCATTTCTAATAAAAACATTGGATTAAAAATATTGTATCTGATGAATTGTGAAAAACACAGCTGTTGACCAAATTCAATAATGCATACCCGTTTTGGTAAAGCATCGTGGGTGATGAACGAGACCTTAAAGTTTGTGCAGATCAGCTTTCCCCAAAGGTCATCTTGGCTGCTATCAGCGCCAATGCATTTCCTTACAAAGTTAACCTCATTAACCACAATCTCCCCTGGTGACAATAAATTAGAAGGAAATACAAAATAATTTGCAAACATCAAACAACTAATTAACTTAAATGTCCATTTCATATTTTTTTAACTAAAACAATTGCAAGAAAATAACCATGAAGACCTAGGCAATATGAAACCAGGTGTAAGTCAAAGTAAACCAAATAAAAGGTTCACCCCGTCACCTGACAAACCACAACCTGGCTCTGCTTTTACTATTATTATGAAAAGAGAACGCCGCCTGTATTTATTTTCTACACATAATATACTAGATCACAACATGGAAACACAGCCAATCCTAAAGGCACTTCAAACTGCAGCCCTACTTTGGATACAGAGGTATTGTCCTGTGAAGAGAGCTTGGCTTAGGTCTAAGTTTTTCCTCTGGCAAATATCACTCACAGGTACATTTTTCCACTTCCTCACATGAAGACTATACTCATTCTCCTGCCAAAAACCACCACGGAAAATCTAGTACAGCTCCGGTCATCCTAAGAGACATTTACAAATTCAACATTTAAGCAAAATATCAGAAATTCTTCAATAATAATTAACCTTCAATAGTGGTGTAGGAGATAATGGGATAGTGTAAAACTGTAAAACAGAAATTAAAGAAGTATCTGAGGGTGTCCTCTGCCTAATTCAACATCTGTGCGAGGCGGTGCCCACTTGGCAAACCAAAATTACATAGGCCAAATGCTCTCACCCACCCCATTTTTTTTTTATTGGCCCTAAAAAAAAAGGTTTTTAAGAAAGCACAACATCCTGAAATATTCAAGTGTACTGTATGGGTCCTTTCTATATTGCAACCCAGAGCAAGCCTTGTGCAAAGCAATATCCTGTGTAGACTGTTACATGATAACAACATTAGAAGCAAATTTGAATTTGTGTATCTGTGGCAGGTGATGTGACATCATTGTAACATCATTTCCACAATAACCAGGGAAAGAGTTTGTTCTGGTGCTTTAAACCCTTGATGACTGGGATGAGCCTTGGCTGTTGACATGTGACTGCTGTGGCATAGGATTTTAGCAATATTTCTACATGCTGGTTTAGCAATACAATATTTACCATTAATGTTTGTATTGGTAAATTATCTTAGATGCTATGAATGAGATATGCTTCACGATTCCTAAATATAATGGCAAAATGCTTTTATTGTTGTCACTGCAATGCTCTAACAGTATTATGTAAACACAGGGGCTTCTATGAATATGCACATTTACAAACAGTCTCATCTGCTGCTTATCTAATAAAATCGTCAGTGTAACAAATCTAGTATACAAAGCAGGTATTGTCAGTCACTAAAAATCGTCAAAAGGAATAAAATAGTACCTGGTAGTAGCCTAGCCTCCAGCTTTTTAATAGGTGGCTGAATGTTTTTCTTTACGTCAGTCTGGAGAAAAGAAGGCAATACTCTGTGTTAAAACGAGGAAGGCACAAAATAATTCGAAGGAAATCACGTTACCACTACAGGTACGGTACTGTTACCTGTCATAAAATAGCCTCCACAAGACCACAACTCTGCGTATCGGTACACAAGTGTAGCTAAACGGAGGTCCTTAGTAGACTCTACAGCTTTACTAAATGACCAACCATTGGCTTTACACCCAGTCTATTTAACTCATGCACATTGAACTGTAGAATAAAGGTTGGCATTCCTAACAAATAATGTACCGTAATACTACCAAATAAGCCAAATAGGAAAACATTTTATGTAAGGGTGAGGGTCACGTTTTTTCCAGGAACTGTATGCTTTCGAAGTATATAGCTCGTAATGTAATTTAGTTATTAATATTATGAATAAGTTACTTGCCTGTAAAGGAGGGAGATATGACTTGAAAGTGGGTTTTGGCGGCTTCACAGAAAACATCGTTTACCGCACGGTAAGCGAATACAAGGGGTGATAACTCCAAACACGATATCTGGCAAGCACCGCTGGCTGCCAGTGGAAAACGCAGCGTAAACGAAGAGTTCAAAGTAAAAAAAAATAGCATATTAAATATATTACATAGATAAGAAAGACTTCAAAATGTACAACATGTATTGGGTCAAGCCATGCTGCGACTCATCCATGTCGATCAGTACCAGATCAAGTACTGTAGCCTACTAGCAGGTTGGGAGCGCGCAGGCAAAAGTTGCCAGAAGTTAGCTAAGACGGCGTTAGCCGATGAGGTGTCTAGAAAAGCTAGCAGTCATTAGATAAACTTCTAAAATGCCACCATCGCGCATATAACTGTTTACTGGTTTACAAACGCGTACCTCTTTGTGCATGTTATATCCACCTGTTGCTGCACCAGCTGTCGTGTTACTTCCTCAGAGTATGATTAATTCAGCCAAAATACACTTTACCTGACGCTATTGGTTTAACGGCCATGTTTATGTTGTTGGGAGGGGAGAGGCTGACTGAACTGACTGAACAAGGTCGAGAAAATGACGTAGCAGTCGCGAAAATACCCATGCAGCAACTGAGCGATACTGCAGTGTTAATTAAAAAAATTGTATACTCATAACTTATAAGTGACCTATGTTTCATTTCTAAAGCTATGTAATGTATGCGTGGTAGCCTATATACACATATTTGCGTTATTTATGTGACACCGGCTTTATTAGCACTGTATTCGGCAACCAAGAAAACATGGCTGGGTTTAAGGGGGTGGAGCCCAAAGTTCCTCAGACACCTTCTGCACATCTCAAATAGCAAATTAGTGGCATGACTGTAATCGAAAATGTGCATTTTATAAATGTTATACAGTTGTATTACGCTATTCTATATCCAGTGTAGGCATGTTAGAGCATTAGCCTATTAGCCTATACTAGGCTATTTTAAATGCTAGAGACACCATCAGTTTACACCAGCAGAGGGAACTATTCTACACTTTATGATAGGTCTACTATTCCACTCTAATGTATGATTCCACCCACCTCCCCCAACCTCACTAGATATTATGTGTACACTTATGTACAGACAGACAGGTTACACCCATAACTACACACTAAAAAAGTGCTGGGTTGTTTTGTCAACCCAAACGCTGGGTTAAGCCAGTTGGGTTATTATTCTGTGTTATTTTAGTGATTGTTTGGTAGTTTGGTTTAACCCTGCCTGCTGGGTTGCAGTTGCATATCACATCATAAAAAAGAAGACACCCTGGGTGTAATATATATATATATATATATATATATATATTCCTTGCGCGATTGCTCTACAAATAAGAAAAAAATAATGTTTTATGTTTATTTTCAGGTGTCGAAAACAAAATATATAACCTTAATTTTCAGTTTTGAAAAAAGAAAAAAAGAAGAAAATTTAAACCTACAGTAGCATTTATGTGATTGGCTAATTTCACAAAGTAGCATTATAGTTTTTTTTATCCCACAGTTTGAAGCTTTAAACTTGCCTGCAAATGCTAGAGTCGCGCTATGCGCATGCGTTCCTAGCTGGACTTGATACCCGTGGATATTCTACGGTTAGTGCCTTTGGTTGGACCGCCTGGCGCAGTTTCCTGTCTGACGTTTGATTTTCCATGTATGGGTTGCTCCGTCAATGACATCAACTTTGCTGGTCAAATAGCACTCACCGCTTCACCGTACTATACCCTAGTTCTTCTAGTACAAATACGCGCGGCGGCGGAATGGACAGGGAACGCTGCTGAGCCAGAGCACTCATGCTTTCTGGGCTTTTTAAGGGATTTTGTGTACATTTGGGTTTTCATCTTATTTTTACGTTGACGAGAAACGGCATACAGCTAACTTCGTACAGTGATAACAGGCGCTTTACCATTTGTTGGATAGTAAGCTAAATAGGAAATAGGAAAGAGGAATACTGCAACCTTTCTAAATAAACAAGGAGGATGGTAAGTTGAAGCTCCGATTAATTTAAGTAAAAAGACAATGTAATAATTTGAAGTACACTTTATTTGCAACAATCTGACAGAGTAAAACAAAAAATTGATTTTTTTTTTAGTTTATCTCATTATTTATTATTTTGGATTTTGTAAGGTAGTCTAACTAAGTAACATGTAAACACACTTTTTTCCTTGTTATTGTTATTATTATAATTTAGGTAGCCTACAGCTCATAGTGACACGCTTAACTTTGCTGTAGGCAATAGCAATTAAAGGGATTCAACATTTTCTATAGCCAAAGAAATACCCACTGTCAAACAAGACCTGACGAGATCGAGATGCACAAGGTAGCCTACAGAAAGTGCTTTAAACCGGTTAGCCAAAGAGCAGGAGGCAAGTGGAGTGTGCCGAGTCTCCGTGCTTTCTTATGTCACCTGTGGTGCTTGCTTTTCATTGATACAGGTTTTTCCTGGTTACTGAATGCTAGCCTTTCTTTGCAGCAGACACACCTATAGAACCAGTTGTGTGACCACCTCCTTTCTGTTTTGAACTATTTACAGAGCATGTTTATGGCTATTTGACTATCAAATGGCAGAATGTCAAATGAAAAACCTACATCAATATTTACTTTTCATAACATTTTATGCTATTTCAGGCAGCAGTTTCAGAAACTAGTGCTATATTCTTTTTTGTTTTACAAATATTAGCATATACGTCAAGATCTTTTAATACATGAATTGTATTGAATTACATGTATTTTACTCTCTGGGTTACTAATGAGAAATGTTAATAAATAGGTAGACAAATGCACATAGACCTGAACATTGCATTGGAGTAAACAGATTGAAACTTAATTGCAGATCTGGTTTCCCACATGTTAATTTAAGGAACAAAGGTTTACATGAATTACACTCAGCAGCCAACAGATAAACAAGAACTAACTCTAAATCATATACAGACTACTATCGTAATTTGAAATTAATTGTAAACAAAATTCAAGAATATCCATAGACTGACCTTATCTTGCCTTTTGGGTCATGGGTCACTAAACAGGTTTTCTATAGATAGCCTATTCTAATTAACTTGTTCACAACAATGTTCAACTGATAGATAGTGAAGTGCTGTGTGCTAGTGGAAAATGCAGGCTACTGTTGAAGTTGTTTTTATTCTGACTTTGTACGGGTGTTTTCCTGAGATGGTTTCTAATTTCAGAGTATATGGCCAGGAATGGTTTTCTACTTTTGAGGTAACAATAAGACAACAGCTATGGTAGTCTAAAATCAGTGACGTATCATGTAAACATGTGTTCAATTAGAAGTTCATGCATCTAAACTGGAATCAATAGGAGGCAGGTTATGAGATCTGTAGTGAACTACTGTATATGCCACTAACTGAAGATCTAAGCTTGGAGTCTTTTTGTCTCACTTGACATTAGATGTAACCTAGATAATGTTGAAAGGAGAGAAATGTCATTGTAGTAGTTGTGTGGCCCTAATTTCTCAGCAGGGTTGTTATGGGATCAATTATTTGGAAAAAGAGAGAAATAGCCAGTCTATCGCGCTGTCTGGAATAGCAGACATCAGAATCACTAAAGGCTCCTTCTCTGCCAGATGCTCAATAGTAAGTCAGTAGCAGATGGTTTGCATTAGTTTCTCCTACAGGGAGGTGCGTGCTCAGTAAACCCCCCCCCCCCCCCCAACCACCACCACCTCTATTTTAAAGCTGGTGCTTCATTTTCAAACCCATAACTGCTGAAGAGATTTGCTGAGGAATTCAAGCTCTCTCTGCCTCTCTAAAAACAGGATAAACACCCATTCAAAGGACCTGGGGAACTCGTTAAGCTTGTTGCAACGTTTCAGCTAATTTGCACATTATTATTTGTTCATAACATTTTTGCATTGTCTTTCGTGGATCATTTGTCTTGTGATGACATCAACAACAATCATTCTGACCAGAGAACCTTTGACCTTTGGATTCTGCTATTGTTTATTGCCCCATTTGCTAGCCATTATATCCAAAATGCTGTGAATAGAGTGGCTATAGTATAGACAACGCTTATCAATGAGTAGATATACTTTGACATTCAGCATGCGTAATACTATACAGGCAGTATTCCCATCCATAGCCATCCAACCACCAGGAGCAGTTAACGTTTAGGTGTTTGGCTCAGGGACACTTCAACACTTGGTCAGGAGGAGTTAGCCGGGATTGAACCAGCAACATCTTGATCACCTGGCACCCTATTCTATCACCTACCGCCTCTGCTGTTACATAGATAGTGATCTCTATGTATCTTTATCTTTACCTGAATTTTTTTTATTTTTTTCATGAGGCTAATTAAAAAGTTGTTTGATCTGGTAGGCGTAACATTTAATGGGAAATTAGTGGCACTATTGAACAAAACAGGCTCTTTTTGTGTCTGGCTGTCGATTTCACAGCGATGTAGCTGTATTGCAGCTTGGTTTCTGATGATTATTAAATACACAATCCAGATACCGTTACAGAAGTACATTCCATTAGAAAGAAATTCATGGCACAAGCACAGAACGTCTTTGGTATGTCGGTAGTAGGAATTTGTATTTATTTTTTCAACTAATGCTGTACTGTGTACAGTATACTATATTCATTTGCTCAACAAGCTTGCTAATTCACTATTATGCATGATTATAGGGTCAGTCGTGCATAATGTAATAAATTATTAAGCTTGTTTACTGCTTTATCTTTTACTTGTTCATGAAGAGTACAGTGTGTGTAACATGTCAGATATCAAGTATAAAACCTGGTATTTGCATGTGTCATTTCTTCATCCATAAATAAGCATGGACAGGGAACAAGGTGAAACCTCTTCTGCTGTTCTGTCATTACCTTTTGAGATAGTTACATGTCAGGTGTCTATAGGCCTGTGAGTCATTAGTTTGCCTCTGTCAGTCTGCGTAGCACAGACTGTATCTGGCCAGCTGCAGTAGCATTCAAATACACTTGTTTTCACCATATTTCCTCTCAAAGGAACCATGGAGGAACAGTGAGCTTAAATGTGTTATAACACAAATAGGGAGTGGGGGGCTGTGACACGATTTGTAGAGTACACATTTGATTGTAAGAAAATGTGAAATGACGAGCTTACTGATGATTCAGCAGCGGCAGTTTATCAAATATTTTAAGCAATGGGATTATTGGCAAGCATTCAACTCAAAGAACAAGACAGGTTAAAAAGAAGCAAAAATGAATTTATATTTGAGAAGGTAACATACTATGACACCGTAAACCTAGTTAGCTTTGTTTTTCTCTATTGTACGTGAACATATGTGTTTAGAGTGAAAAAAAAACGTTTTAGTTCATAATGTCAATAAATGTGAAACCACAAGCAGTTTACTGGCAACGAACAAGAACAAGGATCTTTTTCTCACATTTGCTGATATTAGATCCAGACAAATGAATAGGTTCCATGGCTACTTTGTTCTTGGGACCAACTTAGTCGGTGATTTCTCAGGCATGGATTCAAAAACTGTAAATGCATCAGCTTTGTTTTGAGGTAAATACACATTCAAACATGTATCTGTGGTGACTTGCGCTATTCATTTGTTTTTATATTAGTCACTTTAGACCTAATAGCTTATGTTAACATACATACACATTACACAGCATGAAGGATATTTTAAAATGACCTACAAAATGTATTAGCCTATGTTCTGTTAATGCTGCTATAAACCATTCAGACAACAATTTTCAGATTTATCAATATAATTTGAATTATCAATGGGCTATTTACAGCTAGTAATTTATACCATTAACACTGTATGTATTGTAATTTATTGGACAAAAAGTAAGTAAGCTGTACTGTAGCTCCACATTAAAGCCCAAAGGCTGCAATATTATATTTCATTAGCAGTCATGACAATGTCGCAGACTTGCAGCTTTCATAATTGGCTAAAAGACACACACAATAGTGAAGAAGAAGAAGAAGGCTTGAATGTGGTAACTGTCCTTTCTCAGTTTACACATCTTCCTGGTGAGGACATGGGTGCACAGCCCTGGCCTGCAGCCTCAACCCTACCTCTGTTCATTGATTGCTCCTTTGTGAAATAATCCATCAATGCTTATGTAACTAAAACCCAGAAGAGTGTATATATAATTATTTTCATTTGTCTTCCAGTCATATTATCTACTGCCTACTGCAGTGATCCCAGAGGGCCGCAGCCTTGCATGTTTTGGATGTCTCCCTGCTCCAACACACCTGATTCAAATGAATTGGTTGTTATAACGATCTATTCATTTGAATCATGCAGGGCTGCGGCCCTCTAGGACCAGGATTGGGGACCACTGGTCTACTGTATATCAGTATAAGTAAGGTGTGAGAAGGCTGTACTATTAAAGAATTATACGGCCTGTTCCTTTGCATTATTTATGCGTTCATCCTGATCCCAAGCAAGTGGCTGTAACCGCAGCTAAGCACTTAAAAAAAAATAGTTCCTTCAATAAAATCACATTTTTCCCATTTATACTTTTCAGAAAAGCTGTTTGCAGTCAATGTGCTTCATATTTCCATGTCCACGATGCTCTTTTCCACTGCTTGTCTGTGTCATTAATAGAAGTTATTATTGCCTTGTTAGAAAACCTAGATCAGGTCAAGACTGTTTTGTCTGCTGAGATATTCAATAATCCGAGCCTCTTTACATGCATCATGCAAAGCAGTGGTCCCAGCCATGTGTGTGTGTCTCTGTGTGTGTGTGTGAGAGAGAGAGAGAGAGAGGCTGACTGGTCCCAGCCATGTGTGTGTGTGTGTGTGTGTGAGAGAGAGAGAGAGAGAGGCTGACTGGTCCCAGCCATGTGTGTGTGTCTCTGTGTGTGTGAGAGAGAGAGAGAGAGAGAGAGGCTGACTGGTTCCAGCCGTATACGTGCGCAGGATATAACTGCTACAGCGGCAGACCCTAGGGGCCTGCTATTGTATCCATGGCTTGGTCAAGGTCCAGTTTCATCTGGAACTTTCCAGCATCACTTCAGACACTGGTGTATGTGTCCGGGGTTCAGGGTGACCCAAATGCATATCCCATCCCTCAGAAATGTGTTTGCAGTACGTACCTATTACCTGTCTGGCTGGCCTGAACTCTTCAACGTGTAGTTTACACAAGCACAATTGTTTACATTACATTCATGAAGCCTTGTGCAATACTGGCAAAATACATTAGTGGTTAAGGTGTTTAACTTTTCTCTGGTATTGATTTTGCTCTTAATGGCTATGGAATTCCTTGGTTAAGATGGACAACTTTGAGCAGTCGTGATGGCATTGTATAGAATAGAACCCTGCGTCTCAGATTGTCACCAGGACTACAATGCCAACAAGTGTTTGAGTGGTACAGGGACCCATGTTATTGCAGCTCAGAAAAAAAGATAGTGAAATAAATAAGTTGGCAAATAGTATAGTCTTGTTGTGGCCTTATTTGAGTGCTTAAAATCAGGAAAAGTATACTTTGATTTTTATATAAGTCTGTTCTATGCCAAGTAGGAACCACACACCTAGGTATAGAATTGCTCTAGAGAATGTCTCTGTAGAACTGTTATTCATTATCATGACCTAAAAGCTATAGCAGTTAGCTGCAAAATAGGCTCATGTTCTTTAACTACTGTATGTTTAGCCCAAACAGGAAAGTTTCTGCTCAATCATCATAAATCCTGAAGTTTGGGCCATCATTGCATCAAACTCCCTTCTCTAATCTGTTGACAGACCAGACTTGATCCCATGTAGAAGAACCCACAACATGAAAGATGGCAAATGGCTCAAACAGAGGACACTGTAAAAGCTATGGTTTGATGATATACAAGTCTTCTATTGTTTCTGAATATTATTTTAAGCTACTTCTTGCTCTGTTGTTATTTTGTAGTAAGGTATTATTGACCTGTTCTGGACTGAGGGCAATTCAAGACTTTTAGAAGCTCTCCAGAAAGGCAGTGCAACACTGGTGGGCTGTGTGTCAGACTCAGAGTGGAAAATGAAAACGGCACAGAGGAGAGAGAAATCAGGAGAAAAGTGCCGCTTTTCATTCTGAATTAAACCCAGCCATTTCCTGTACCCCAAGCTCAGCTCTGCTCCGCACACTCCATATATGGCAAAGGTATTTGCATGACAGAAAATCCTGGGCTTCTGACTCGCGGACCAGTACAGGAATTCCTCAGAATAATTTTAAGGGAAAACGTCTGCCCCCTTGTTGGGTAAAGAAGGTTGTATAGATGCATTGCCCTGTTTTGACAACAAGATCCAACCAGATCCCACAGTGCAGTGGTGATGTCAGATGTCTGTTAGTCAGGGCAGTGTGTCATGTTGAGCTTCCTTGGTGATGGTGTTATTATATGTAACTCCACCCTCCTCTGTGTGTGTTTTTGTGGATGTACTGTACCTCAGCCTGTTAGACCATAGACCAGTCATGTCTCCAGCTCCCTGAACCTACATGTATTGGTTGCAGTGGAAAAGCTCAATTCAGCAATAGATAATTATGAATTAAAATGAGCTATAAACTGAACAAGTTATTTTAAGTAGGATCCAATTAACAGCAAGTGTTGTGTTGTCTTTCAGTGTGCTTTGGCTTGCGTGCGTGCGTGAACATACTGTATATTGCTATTGCCCCCCAAGTTGCTTTAATTAAATAGCCTACTGTAGTAATTTGTATGTTTTTTATTATCTTGCCTGCTTAAATGTGTTACAGCTTTCATATGATGGTAGTATACGGTTAACATTTACTGCTTACAACCTCTCCCTGTTGGCATTATCATTCCAAACATAAGTAGCAGGGAGAGTTTAAAAATAGCACACCCAATTGCTTTTATATGGCGATGGCCCCGTTCTTACTTCATTTCAAATTCTTTGAGAGGAAACCTTTTTTTAATAAATACATTATTAGCTTGAATCAAGGGGAACAACTGGTTATGAGATGAAACGGTCTAAAAAAAGACTATATGACTTAGTTATAAGGTATCAGGTATTTCTGTGATGATGTAAAATACTGTAAGTTTTGTGTTTTTAAACCATTAAATCATCGAAATGTGATAGTCTTCTAGTGCTGATGTACTTATTCATATGTACTACAAAGGCCATCTCATTTAGGAAGATTGCGACCCAGTCCAAAGCATACCACGAAACCACATTTTCTCACTTGCATACTACAGGGAGCCTTAAATCTTGTTCAGCTTGTTCAACCACAAAAACCTATCACGCACATGAATAAAGCATCTCTCTACCCTATAACATTTTCATCTAATGTTTATGTGGGAACACAGAATTTTACTTTATGAAGGACATTTGAGATCACAGGTACACAAAGAAATGGCCATCATATTCGCATGCCGCCGTTCATTTATTTGTTTGTTTGTTACAACATGACTTTCTTAAATTTTTGATGTTGTAAGGTAGTTTCTATCTTTAATTAAGATAATTACTAAACATAATACCTTTCTCTTCTTCATTACTGTTGTAGTATTATATTAAGGTCTTGTATCTTGCTGTTTTTGGGAAAGATTACTCACATTGTCATTTTAATGAGCGGTTTAATTTGGAGATTATTGTTAAAGTGTAACTGCACCCCAACTCTGAGCCTGACTCCACCCACTGTACAACTTGTAAAAAATGTAAATGTGAAGTGGAGGAGGGGAGGGATTTGGGGGGGGGGGGCATTAACATCAATTAATTTTGATGACGCATGAGCATACAGAGAGTACCTTTGGAACCAGCCTAAAGAGATGCTTAGAGACAATAATCCCGCTTTTATAAAAACGAGAATTTTGTCAATAACACCACCAGCATTTATGTGTCTAATCACATTGCAGTCTTATTTAGTTTACAGCTCAAAAACACAATTTGGGGTGTAGAAATTGACTAAGAGTCTGCCAATTAGACTTTAAGCAGATATAGACGGTGCTATGCAGGCAATGCAAGTTTACAGTATGATGCCAGGTCTCATCTGCTGTACATTTCAGCGTTAAATTAGGAACATACTGTATATTAATCATTGCACTGTGCAAATGAGAAAGCTTGCACTTTACAGTACATCTTAAGATTTCATTCATATGAATGTGTGCTTTTGAAGCTTGACTTCTGTGAAATGTATGGTTCATATTAAAATTAAAGGGTTTTGGTTCTCTTCTCTTGAATTCTACTGTCTTAAATTAAGAAGTGAGAAGTCAGAGGGTCTCAATGTGTTGACTAATGTCCTATATCAGGCTTTTATCAGTTCTCCATTTGGAGATGGACTAACTCAGTAATGCCCTGCCACAGTAGCCAGATGACATTGAGTCATGGCACATGATGAATGACCTAATCTTCGTGGAGACTCATTCTCAGCTAGAACAGAACAGGAATGCTGGGAGAGACCAACAGGTGGGATGTGTATGAGAGTCAGCTCAAATCTTACTTGAGTGTTTTGGTACATAAAGCACTTTGGGAATCCTGACTGTGCACTATTCTAATGGAAGATAAACAAAGCTCATCGCATTAGCTGCTTGGGTTAAACAAATAAGGTGTCTTTGTGGAAAAGTGTGGAGAAAACCAAATTCAGCTGAATTTGGATCTTTCAAATCGTGTTTATTTTATCTACAGATGTACTATTGCTGACACTAATATCTGTTGTTTTAGCCCTGGTAAAAAATGTTTTAACCTATGGCACAAGCATTTATTTAGCGTTGTACTGCTAAATGTTAATCTATATCATGGCGACCTATGATAAACGGTACAGTAATATTCTGCTGTGGTAGTCTGACTAATAACTGCTCACAATTAGCTAGGTTTGTGGGACATCAGGCGTTGCTAAGGAAAATGAGGTAATCTGACTAGTTATAATTGACGTGTGATTGACAGGTTGGAAAGGTCTATTAGCTCAATGAGCGGAAGTGTGGAGTGATTCGTTATAATGCAGAAATGTTGTCACACCTAGAGCCATATGTTGCACTCGCTAGTGTTTTGCCCTAGCTTGTTTTTTTCCCCATGTTTTTTCATGAAATACTTTTGGCTAAATTGCACATTAGGCAGATTTAAAAGTGAGTCCAGCCTCTTCAGGTCGTGTTAGACAACACAAATGACCACAAAAGCTTGAAAAATTAAGTAGAAGGAACCTTGTAAACCCTTGTGTTTTTATTTTTTGTTTGTGTTTCAGGGCAGCCGGGGTCACTTCCGGTACCACTGGCAGAGCCACAATGTCAAGCACAGTGGAGTTGATGACATGGTGCTTCTCTCCAAGATCAATGAGGACTCCATTGTCGACAACCTCAAAAAGAGATACATGGATGACTACATCTTTGTATCCTTTTTTCATATCCACAGTTCCCACCGTGTCGAGAAATAACTCTGTCTCTGCACACTGATGCTATTCCCAGAATAACTGAAGGGCCATTTACAATGTTTCAGTAGCTGTGAGTATTGAGCTAGTGTCTGAGAGTACCGCCTTCCCAAGACACGCAGTTCTGGAAAGAGGCTCTATGTCACCATCTAGATTTCTGACTCTTCCCCCATGACTCCATCAGGCTGGAAGGAATATTAATCAGATGTATTCTGGTTTCATCTAAATGTGTCACAGCCTTCATTAGAAATACTCAAGACATGGAATTGTATAGAAAATAGTGGATTGCATTTAAACGTTTCACTAATAAGTTTTAAGGTCAGTGGTTTAAGAGGCCGTACTGATAGATATCACTCACATCGTTTAAACTTGTACATGTGCATGTAAACTTGTGGCTACACAGCCATTGTGTTCTAGATGTCAAATTGCCTGGCTCTTTGAACGAGCCCTCTGAAAAGCTATTGTACAGATGTATACATTCTATTTGAGCTCTGGCAGCATTTAGGGGTATGAAGATTAGCAGCTGCTGGCAGATTTGAAGGCCCAATGCAGTTCTTTTTGATTGGGTCAATATATATAGCAATAACACTAGAGTCTTTCAGCCAGCTGTAAATTAGGCTGTGGGTTGCTCAAAGTAGCAGTTTTATTTGCCATGAGTAGCTTTTGGGCTACAGAGCAAATGCTGAAAAGTGTGGCACTGCTGTGCTGTTCACCATGCTGTTTAAACACCAACTTCAGATCAAGTCATTACTGTGCTTGGGCGCACTGTCCTGACGTCATGTATGTTGCGTCTCAATTACACCGATTAGGTATTTTTCCCCCATTCTCCTGTAACCCAATAAGTATACATTTCTATGTTGATTTGATTTTACATCATAATAGAACATGAAAGTAATTTTACTGTGTGCTGTGGATACATTTGTTTGTGATTTATTCTTTACATTATAACCTATTCAGACATACATTGGCCCTGTACTTATCTCTATCAACCCCTTTAAGCAGATGCCATACTTTGGAGAAAAGGAAATTGAGATGTACCAAGGCGCTGTAAGTAGTATAAACCTTCAGAATGCTATATGTGTTAGCTTACACGGACCATACGGTAATGCCTTCCAACTTTAAGTACAGCCTGTTAAAATACAGTAACTGTTCTTGGCTAGTTTACTAATTGGGCTAGTTGCAGTGCAGGATAAAAACTGTTTGACTCCAATTGGAAGTCCATAATTAAAATGTGGTAATATCTGATTATCATTCACATGCTTTGTGGGTACATTCATATACAGTATATCATGTGAAATACATGTCACTTTCTGTCTACATGTAGGCCCAGTATGAGAATCCTCCACACATTTATGCTCTGGCAGACAACATGTACCGAAACATGATGATTGACAGGGAGAACCAATGTGTCATCATCAGGTAATGAGTGACCTGCTTTGTTTCTTTTTATTACCCATGTTTGTGTGTGTATTCTAGAGGTGCACGTGTCAAACATACCACTTTCATGTGCAGGCGAATATCGGTACGTACCGAGCAGGTAATGTAACACAGACATTAGCAGTGAGACAATACAAGGTGGAGTGTGTGGCTGTACTATGGCACGCACAACATCACACAATTGTGAAACAGACAATACAGGTTCCACCACATTGCTAGCTACTTGCTTTGAGATTTACCCCTCGTGTAGTTTTCCATCCTTATTTACAGTATAAGTTCCAATAATGTTATTTAAATGAATTGTTGACACAAATATTGAATATATACATACATACATTGGGTGGAATATACCTCCAGTCACAAAACTATTTGAGTAACTTTGGCTGAAATGTGTGCTTCTGCCTTTCCACATGAGCAGCTACAGGTCTGCTGAAGAAATCTGTGGTGTGGGAAGTCTGTTCTTGGATGATGTTCTGGAGTGTATTAGCGTGTCGGCTCATAGGTTGTCATGGGTTCAAGTTACCTAAGGGAGAAGTGTGTTGTCACGGTTGAGGCTTATTATCCTATGGGCCAGTCAGCTGAGCGCTGTGGTTACTGCAGTGTTTACCTAATGCAAATCATCTTTGCTCAGCACTATCTGCCCTGTTGTTCAGAATGACAGTATCTGCTAGCTCATTTCCAGCATAATGACATGCCATATCATAAAACAAAGGCATGGAAGTGGTTTTGTGACGAACTCCCCCTGAGCAAACAAAATGTATTGCTGTCCAAGCAATGTGGTGATGTCAGTGTCAGCCTTACATTATAACGTTTATTTTTTTATTTTATAAATGTGCGTATTACACTGATGGAACAGGACGTGACTCATTTAACTTTTTTTGAATGTTTGCCCTATTCTCCTGAATTCCCCTTTTGAAAACATGCAAACTTATCAAAAGGCTCTAATGTCAATTGAAATGGAGGTGAGTGTGAGAACAGCTACTGTACGTAACATCTCTTAGATGTACAATATATAGGATGGCAGGTGCAGGCATAGCCTATAATACAACCTCATACCAACTGATCCGAACTGTACTCATCCGCTGGACCTATAAAAGGAAGGAAGTTAACAATATATTTTCATTTGAGTGTTTGAGAGTTCTAACAATGGGACATTCCCCTTTAGGGTAAAATAGGATGTGATTAGATCTCCAGCCATAGCTTGAAATACATAAAAAACACTTTCAGACAATAACTAGTGTGCTTCAGCAGAAATAGTATTGCTAACAGATGTTACAGAAGTTCAGAAGGGGCTTATGAGAAAAACCAAGTTCCATATTGAACCCAAATTGGCAACATTATAGCCAGATAAGGCTGGTATAATATTTTCAGCATAGGCTAAGGCCAAAGACCGTTGGGCATGCACCATCTAGCTGTTACTGTAGCTCAGTGACCTAAGTTAGGTCATGGGGCTTCAATGTTGTCCAACAATACAGTAGGTATGCTGCTTTGGTCAGCATAATTTACAAGCATGATGAACAAGAATCTCACAGACAGTATAAGTTTTTTCTTTTATAAAGTGACTTAAAGGTGAAGTCAGCCGTTCTCCCGGAAACGCATTGCCAAGGCTACAGCGTTGTGTGGTGCGGTCTGCACTGCTCTGTGTGTGTTTCCATTTCCAGAGCCAGGGCTGTGTAGAAACACCAGATATTTATTTTCAACATGCACACAGAACGGACAGATACTGTAGTTCACCTTCATGAAGGTAGCCTAGCGTGTAAGAGCTATAGTATGTCCATCGTTGGCGACAGGACAGTTTGTTAGTAGTTTTATTGGCTGTGTTGTTACTAACATACTGTAGTCTGATCTTAATCCAAAGTAAAGAGTGGAGAGTGCATAGTAAAGCCGTGCTGCTTAGGCAGAGATGCGTATAAGTAGTTACTGATGTTTACAGAGTAAATGGATGGCCTTCATTTATCACTTCCGCTGTCAGACTGCAACAGTCTCAGTGAGGCATTACTAACCCAACTCTTCTGTAAGGAATGAAACAAAAACAGACTCCGCTGTTGTCCGATGCCAAGCCACACATTGGTCAAAATATGTAGGCCATGGCAAAGTGAAAAATAGACAAGCATGGGGTGAGGAAAGACATAAAAAGAGAAGGAAATGGGTAAATATATCAAAACCTCAATAATGTCATCAAATCGAAATACGTTATCTTACGTTATCTTACGTTAGCGTGGCACACTTTCAACAATAGGCCTAGTTTGATCTGAAACCGGAGACGTGACTCTATCAGCCTCGCAAGACCACCATGATCTCGCGAGCTTCCGTTTAATTTCGCTGTTACTTGTGACAAAAATTCCTCTGGCATGTCAGGTTAGCTCTATCATACCGCTTCAAGAGTTTGCTGTCGCTGATTCTACAGCGTCTGTTTATCTCACTGCTCCAGTCTCAACTGCAACTACGTAATGCTTTGCCGAGAGCTGGAAGCGATGTTGTGCCGTGATTGGGTCCCCTTGATGGGATCGCGTATATTACGATTCACTTCCAGAGTGACACACTTCATGACACACTTCATGTATGGGGCGGAGCTTCTGTGGGAGCACCCTATGGCATTGAAGGGAGATGTGGTTTTGTTTTCGGTCCAGTTCAAATAAAAATAATCTTTCACCAGCATCCCCAACTACACCTTTAATATCTCAGTGGCCCCTGACATAAGGAGAATATGCCGCAGACCTGTTGTTAAGGTAACTATCCAACTGTTTTCTTTCCAGTGGAGAAAGTGGAGCAGGGAAGACTGTCGCAGCTAAATATATCATGAGCTACATCTCTCGAGTGTCAGGAGGAGGTCCCAGGGTACAGGTAGGTTATTTAGCATGCACTGTATGCTCACTATGTGTTGTATACTGTAGTACACTAAAATGGAAGTTCTCCATTACGTAACTGTATCTGTATTGACTGTAGAATAGTGGTAGTGAATTTCTGCAACAGCAATAAGCAACTTTTTTTTCTGCTTTCAACCTGTATTCATTCTCTCTTTTCAACATCGTGCCTTCTATCAATTTCCCAATCTCCTATTGTCATACTGTCATAAGAAAATATTAGCCTACTGGTCTGGGTTTTTACTGCAAGTTGCTGTGGATAAAGCATCTGCTTTATTTTAAATGTCGTCGTCGTCGTCATCAAATGACTAGGTTGAACTGCAGTTACCATTAAAGTAATAATCCGTGAAGCTCAAGATCAGGCTAATGTCAATTCTTATAATCTGAATATGTACACCCTCTCCGGGAACCATCACCTTATCGTGGTGGAGAGGTTTGTGTGTCCCTATGAACCTGAGAGCTGTCTTGTCTGGAGCCTTGTGCTCCTGGTAGGGTCTCCCAAGGCAAAGTGGTCTCAGGGGAGGGGCCAGACAAAGAATGGT
>JAODUK010020475.1:0-25731 GCA_027564635.1 Typhlichthys eigenmanni
TTCGATAAGCAGAAAATACGCCGACACTCCCTGAAACGTTGCTGTCGAACTTGGACACCATGCATGCCGCCCACGCCAAGACTAAAGGGATTAGACACGTATCAGTTCTAGGGACAGGTTTAGCGAATGGGTCAATTCGGTCCCCCCCCAATGTCAAACTCATGTTTTAACAATGAATCAGATGAAATACTTTTGAATCTGAATGCATTTTAAGGTATATATAAACTATTTAATCACATATAGAACTAAAAAAATATATATTTTTTGTTATATTTGCATTAAATCAAGAGACTCAATTTCTAATTGTTTGACTGTTCCTGTACTAAAATCCATAAATAGTATTATTTATTCACTTCACTGGCAACCAAGTATGACACAAATACTCATCAGATAATCATCAGGTAATTGGGTTTGAGATGCATAATTCTAATTACATTTTCAGCAATGTGAATAACTATGTCAGGTGAAAATGAAATATATATTATATATATATTTCATATTATATATATTTCATTTCATTTTATAAATATATTTTTCATTGTTTTAGGTTAACATACTCTGGAACAGTGTCATCCACACTAATTATTTATTCTGAAAAGAAATCTCACAAGTGTTTCCTACAGTTTAATACCAAAATGGCATGTGACACTTACAGGCTTAATATGACACCAACTAATGTTTGAGCATGCTTTTATGATAGAAAAAACGTATCCAGGGAGATAGGGATAAAGAGGCTACGACACCAGGCACCCAGCCCAGCAAATCCACCTATGCAAATGATGCCAGAGGTCATGGAAGGCATCATGGTAGAATGCAAAGTGCCACAGATGTGTGCCGGTGCATCCACACATGCGCAATACCTGCACAGAACACACACGCAAATGTTCTGGCTTTGTTGACGTGATATGGTCAGGATGCCAGGCCAAGACTTCTGTTGTCAAAGGCATGAGAAACAGGAGAGAGAGACTCAAATGCCTTATGTTGGCTTATCAAATACAAGCCCCATGAAAAGCTGTCAGATGAGTGGTTTAGCCACAGTCTACAAGATGGCCACTTGCTTAAGGTGTGTAACCTAGTCTCACTTACAGATATGAGTGTCAGACTATAGGGGATAGATTAAGAAGAGAAACACACCCATAGGTGTACTGTAGCATTAAAACTCTCTGGGCCTGCAAGGGTGGTTAATATGCTCTATGAGGAAATATTCAATAGAATATTTTATTATTGAACAGATAATAGACAAACACACACTCCGTGTCACTTTCCAGGACAATTTTGATTGAGAGGTAACAGTGTCTCATACCGTAATGTACTGTAGATGTCTTTACATTTTATTCAGACAGGTCAAAAGTCTCTTCTGATGTTTCACAATACAGTTTTAGAGTTCACAGGTTCAAGTGCCAGTAAAATAAACCGATGGAACAGGAAACAGCAAGTGTATTGTGTGTGTGTGTGTGTGCGTGCGTGCCTGCGTGCGTGCACGTAGGCTAGCTGATTGGAGTCAGGTCTAGCCCTAGTGCTTCTTTCCATGACGTCACTAAAATAGAGCAGTGCACGGCTGGCATAAATGCTCAAGGCCCGCCTGCCTTGGGCACACCCCTCCGTCTCTCACACGTACTCACGCACCAACACATGTCTTCCTGTCTATCAGCCTCTGCCTTACCTTGAAGCATGTATGACTTGTTTGCTAGCAATGCAAACAGAATTCCTTAAAACACGCTACCAGGATGTGCTTAGTCAAACACAAGCACACACAGAACAGCCACATTTTCAAATAAAACGTACATAAATAAACATAAATAAAACGTAAATGTTGTCTTAGCATGGTAGAAGCTTTAATGCTGTATCTACAAAGGAGAAATGGCTGTGGTTTGTAGTGATTACGATTATTGGTGTAAGGAAGTTTTTCCATCCTGCTGCATTAAATACGCAGCTGCATTTCCTTCCTTCAAGGGTTAAAGATATGAAGGACAAAGGTACACTCAAGATTGCATTATAGGGCCTCCAGAAGGCCAATGTCTTCCCCAGCACCATTTGAATCACAAGGGGGATCGGTAAGGAACAATGACTGTATGGAGATGAGTAGAGGAATGGGTTTTACTCTGCACACAGGCATGGGAGGAATACACTCTGAGATTCAAATCAAAATGACACTGACTGTAACATTAGTTTAGTTTCAACCACAAAGTCCAGACGTGTGTCAATCAAATCATGTAGCATACTCAAATATTACTTCTCTGTTTAAACTACAAAGCATTACCTGGAAATTAACCACAATTCTTTGGTCCACAAGAGCAGCTAGTAGCTAGGCTACAATATTGTCCCCCTGACGTAGAACAAGGATTGCCCTCGTGGTCATTTTTAGATTTCTGCCAGTGTTGCTGAATAACACACATTATGACAACTGTTATTTAGCAGAGTGTGTGCTTAGGAAAGGTAGCTCCTGGAACAGTGTGTGTGCGATTGCGTGTGCACGTGAAGACACCCCTCGTGTTTGCGCTTCATGGGAACAGTGCTCTGCTACGTACAGCAGCACAATGTTTCTTAAAAGATTGTTATTTCTCAAAGATAATCGTTTATTCTCATGCACAAATGTTCATGAGAATATTCCACCCACAGCTGTAAGGCAACAGACTAAATTAATGCACGTGCATTTTAGAACATAACTCTCTTGTGCAACACGCAAAGCTAAGTTTACTCCAGATTACGCCAGTCATTTGCACCTTGACCAGAGAAACTAGTTCCATGTTGTGCAGTGTCTGAGCCAAACCTTCCCATTGGCACGGGTGCTAAATTATCAGGTGTACTGTAGTGACATTCATGGCTGGGAGGCCCTTACAACTCAGCTCAGAAGGTAAGGATGAGTAATGGTAATGTAATGCTTTATGAATGACGTCAACTTGTTCTGTGTACTTTATTTCACCTGCCTGTCTGAACCTCTTCTTATTCTCTAGGACTGCCTCACCCTATACTCTCCCATATGTGAACCAGTGCGACATTGTCACTCATCTCTGCTCGTCTCTTTCTGCGTGTAGAAGTACATGTCACACTTTAACCCCAGTGGAAAGAGTTGTGGTTAGACAGGGTTCCTTTCTAGATGAAAAGGGGAGATAGGAGACATGACATAGCGCAACCTGATGCTTTCTGACAGCTCAATTAATGACAGGAAGCCCAAACCCATCTGTATCTGTATGGAGGAAGGTTCAGAAAGGTTCAAATTCACCACCTTGCTGTTATAGAAGTGGTTCTCAAACTAACTTGGGACCTTGCCATGGCCATTGGTTAGGCTTTAAGTTGCATGTCAAAATTTGATTATCTAAATCATGCAAAAACTATTGTTTATGGGCCCATTGTATGCTGTTACAATATAATTTGTGCTTCATTGCGTGCAAACCCTAACCCGTCCTTTGAAACTGTAAAGGGCTGGTCGCCTACTTTCAAAATAATAATTGCAATTGATTGGATGAACCATCTGGTGGTTTTCGCTGTCAGCACACCTAAACCACGCCCGTATAGAGATCAATATGACGGTGATTGGTAAGTTCAGTTGCTACTCAAACATATTCCGAGGCTTTCCAGACTGATTCTCGCGGCGAAATTAAACTGAAGCTTGCGAGATCAGCATGGTCTCGCAAGGCTATGCAACCCCCTGCAGGCACAGACAAACAAACGTATTTTTGGAGGGCATGTATCAAAAAGTATGAGAACTACGGTGTCATTTATTTGCACCTGAAAGTAGAACATGGAGGTCATCATGATGTCCCAGTTGATGCACTGGGTTAAAATAATGTGCCTAAAAAACAACACAGTGCTGTAGCTAATGAAGACACAAGATACTTTCACTTGACATAAATCTCTACATAGACTTAACATGCAGTGATATATACATTGTTTTTGTTCTACAATAGTGACCTTTTTGCACTTTGACTATTATGCCGCTTTTCCACTGCTGGTACCAGCTCGACTCTACTCGCCTCTCGCCGCTTAAGGGAGCTTTCCATTGCATAGCGTCAGCTCTACTCGACTCTACTTGCCTCTTTTTCCACTGCAGATACTACCCACTCAGTTGTACCTGGTCGCCATAGCGACAGCGCTGTTTGAACCACTCCTGCAGTAGATTGGTAGTCATTTAAAAAATATATTTTGTAAAATGTCTCTACCTTGTTGGAATGTCCTTTGGTAGCTGTGTGCAGCCAACAGTTCATAGTAGGGCTGCACGATTTGACCTAAAATCTAAATCACGTTTTAATTGAACATTGTACCTCGATTAAGATTATTGAACGATTTTTTTGCCTTTGTTTTGTTTGAGTTCTGCTCCATGATGCTTCCATTCAGCCGACTAGACGGGCAGAGTTACATTAATATGCCATAGAACTAAAAATAAGGAAAACACACGCTGTTACTCACAGTAGTATTCAGCCGCTTTTGTGAAAACGTACCATTTGTAAAAGCATTATACTTAAGTGTTGCTAGCAATGGGCTAAAACATATTTAAAGATACATGGAGTCATAATTATTAGCTTAAAGAAAAATATATTGACAGGCAAAAGTATTATCCTGTACATGGAGCTACTGTATGTTTATCATTCACGTATGCATTTGGAATTTCATTTTCTCTACTCAACCTACTAATTGTACTTTTTTGTCTACTGTGATATTTTAAAACCATTATTCCAGAAAACGTATTTCCGAAGGAATGTCTCATAAAAAAAAAAGAGATGACTTGACATCACTATAGTTAAGAAGTTACCATGAAGGGAGGCGGCGCCCATTGCTTCGAACTTGAAATACTGTAACATACCTACGATGGGCAGATAGATTAACAGTAGGTTTTTAAAAAGCCCACCTTGATAATAAGTTGTCTGTCACGCATTATGAGTCTGTTCTGCTCTGATAAATGTTTATGTGACACCACCTGAGATAACATTAGTAGATAACATTGATTATGCCGTCGACAACCTAGAACAATATGCACTCCCTCAATTGATCACGTCGTGGTTGGTTTTGCGTTTTGCCATGTAATAATGTAATAAGTAAAAAGTAGCAGCTGCTTAGTTGCCGTATGTATGCCCGTGTTGCGCAATGACGAAGCGACAAATTAATCCAATCAGTAGTCTGCATTGTTGTCACGTCACATTTTGGTATCGCCTCAGCTCGCTTGGAACCTCAACAAAGCAGGAACTAGAAAAAGTACCTGGTACCAGGTACTATCCCAACTTTTGCCCAATGGAAAAGCAAAAAAGGTGAGTCGAGTTGAGCTGGTACCACACAGTGGAAAAGCTCCATTAGTAGGGATGGCACCGACACGATACTGAGATCGGAAATCGGTCCGATACTGACTTAAATAGCTGGATTGGTATCGGTGACAATTGGACAGTTATAACCAATACATGGGGCTGATACAATTAAATTAATTTACACACATAGGTCTGCTGTCAAGCATCAGCAATGTCTAACCTACCGAGGCCACACTATCAGCAGCAGGTTTCTAAAATGCATCCAAGTCCTAAAATAGTGATTGGCTGTCATTTAATTTGCAACTTAACTAAAAACGTAATTAAACACTGGAATCGGATCGGTACTCCCCATCGGCCGATACTAGTATCGGTATTGGGACTGAAAAAAACGGATCATGCAGTCCCTAACTATTAGTTTAAAAAAGTATGATAAGCCTGTGTATTAGATATGTGACCCTTATGTTAACATTCTTTGCACATTTACACTCCACATTCCACCATATTTCAACTCAGTTTTAATATCTGAGGAGTGAGCTGGAGGATGCAGTTAAGCGCTCTATATCAGCTTCTCAGAATGGGGCTGGCTTGCTTTCTAATTCGGAATGGTTTATTTCTTGAAATTGACTATTGTGGTGATCTTTTAAATGTCTGCAATGCTCGTTCACTCAACTTTAACAGAAAAATATCCCTGAGGTTATATACAAATTATAATAAACCTTTGGAAATAAGAACTGAAAAAGATTGTCGTAAATCATAAAATTATAAAAAATTTAGTAACACAAGTTTTCAAAATACAACCCATCATCTCTTTGAGAAAATTATAAATGAACAGAGAGAAAACCTTTGTTAAATGTATTTGTATTTGAATGCATGAATAGATGGACAGATGGTTGGATGGATGGTGTACAGTGTCCCATACCTGGTAGAACTCCCTTAACCATGTCTTCTGAAGATTTTCAAGCTAGAACGAGAAAAGACAAAGTATTTGATGAACAATGTCACTAAAATCATCAATTTAATTAAGTATAATTTTTTCTACACTCTACATTCAGAATCATGTTATGTCTAGGCTGCCGCATGGTAGGTATAGTATACAAGACAGGTTTTACAGAACGTGAGCTATAACAATTTCAATTATTTGAAAGCCAAACTAAAGGTACCCTGTATAGACCCAGAAAAAGACTTGTCATATAGTGCGTTCCATTTTAACTGGAACACCCACTGAAGTTGGACTAGGAAGGTCTGAGGGACCTTACAAAAGTTGAAATTTCAAGATGGCTGCTTATGTCAGTCATTAAATCAGTCGTACAGTACTGTCCAACTTCTATCTGTGGACATGTTGCTATGGTGTTTGCATGAACAAAATACAGCGTAATGCGGTCATCTCGAGTGTGACGTCATTCACAGTTGCAACATCCAAAGTAAATGGAACACAGTATTAATCTACGTGGTTTGAATTCAATGCTTCCTCTTCACTGACATACATTATTTAACTTCTTTTCTGAGCTTTGACCTGCTTGCATCTGTCCGTCTGTCCATAGATCTCTCTCTAAAAGGGTTAACAACAGACCTGGCCTTTTGGTTTGTGTAATGGAAAGAGAGACAGAGCCCTGGGCAGTCTACCATTTAAGGAGAGAGCTCCTCACACTAAGCTAGTCTGATAAACTGCATGGTGTGAGAATGTAATATCTTATAACAAAGCCTACTGTAACAGATTAGTGCAGGTGTAGCATCGAGGGCATACCAAAGATATCACCATGGCAACCCTGTGAAAAAACATTTCCTCTGTAATTCCTCAATGTACTAGACGCATGATATTAAGTGATACTTTATATTACTGCATACTGTATATTATAAAACAAGAGGTGAAAAATACAGCAGTTTGCATCACATCCACACCATTGCTTGATCCAGAGATGGGTTTACAGGTACAAAAGTTAAAGGGGAACTGCACTGTGTGTCTAGAACCCCCCTAGTGGATAAAAGCAGTTTTACAAAAACATTGCTGTGAAACCCAAGCCCTCTTATCTCTACTCAACTCGGATTGCCTTCAGTACCCTACAATCACTTGTGGTTGCCTTTCAAAATGTAAACAGTGAGCTCCAGTTGAAATGTGTGAATTCTGAATTCACCTTTCCAAAACAGAAAAACAGTGTTGGGGTCCAACACTTTCCTACAAATTCCTACACACAGGATTATTATAGTTCATTCATAATGACGAGCCAAGTGCACCTGTATGTGTCTCCAGCCCGCCAAACTACTGGAGGGCTGTGTGTGGGTGTACTACACTGATCCATCGGGATCAGTGTATGGGTCTATATAAGGACATGTACACTGGACTGTCATTAATCACACAGAGTGAGGGGGGAGAGAGAGAGAGAGAGAGAGAGAGAGATTCAAGCATTAGAACTGTCACTTGATCACCTCTGTTTATTATTATCTGCCTAGCATGGTCCCAGTTTAGCAGACATAAGTGCGTGGCTTGGAGCATGGCACTGGCATCAGTTTGTTTGTTTGTTGTGGTGCATGGCACAGCAATGTGTCATGCCTTGTTCATTTTACAGTAAGATGCCCAAACGGGGGGTGTGTGTGTGTGTTGGATTTAAACAAGATCTTCAAACAAAGTCATATGACAGACCGCAGGTACACTACCATACAGTAAACCCAGCCAGATATTTATAGCTCTTTCCATTGTGAAATTTGCCAAGAGCTAATGATAGTCAGTCTCACTGCAGTAGCAAAGGGTGTGTGTAAATAGCAGCCATGTGCATAGACTTAACCCAACCGAGCTAATGAATCTGAACCTGCGATTAAACCACAACAGGCATGCATGCAAGATGTTTAGATGTCATGGTGGACAAAAGTTTGACAGGATAAAATGAATGGCCTAAACACATGGAAACATGGTTGATAGGGGGTGTTGGTAATCGCAACAGATCTCACTAACCCCATCGTTGCTTGAAGGCTAAGCAGGTTATTGCTGGTTACCACAACACAAATAATAAGTAGGAGTCTGTCCACAGAATACACATTTTTCTAAAAAGACATTCATTGCCACCCGAAATACATCATTTTAATATGATTATCACAGCTAATACTTGCAGCAACAATATTCTGTAAGGAAGATAAAAGTAAGATTTTTATCTTACTTTTATCTTCCTTACAGAATTTTTATCATAAACATGCAGCCTTTTGTGGCTAGGTACAGTGCCAAATATATACCGACCATGCTAATTGGGGTGACATATCTAGTGTGTGTGTAGTTGAGCACGGCTGTGGTCGTGGGAAACAGAAGCTAATCTTGTTGGTGTAGCCCATGAGGACCCCCCCACCCACCCGACGCTCACCACTGACCGAGGCCCTGGAGAGAAAGTGAGCTAATGGAGAACAGAGGTAACAGGGCTTTCTCCATAGCAGGCTATATGTAGCCCTCTGCACCGCAACACCTCCCACAGCTTATCAAAAGTTAATTTGCACTTAATTAAAGAGCCTGGCTGCACACTGGCGCAGGTAAAAATACAACTTATCCCTGAGCTCTCCTCCCCTCGCTTGCAGTCTTCTCTGTGGATGACCTACATGTGGCCAGCACGGGGACTTAAAGGCCGCATACTACCAAATATGAGCGCTCCAAGCATGCTTCAGGCAAACACGTCGGTTATTTCTGTACAAAACAAGTGCTTGTAAGTTAGCAATATTTATACTACGATTTTCATGTGCACACATTGTTTCCTGTCAACAATACTGGTGTAACTAAGATATTCGCTGGAAAAAAATATTTTTAATACGCCTAGAACACTCATTCGTGAGCTTAATTGGACATTCATTGCCATCTGTAGTGGGCTTCAGCCTGTCGCACACGCACCTTAAACGCACACATGTCCACGCGGACAGAACATTTTGGAGCTGCGCTGTATGCATGACGATATTTAAGTCAAGTCACAAAGTCAATTAACTGATATTAATTGCACCCTACCTCATAAGAGGTAGGGTGCAATTGGACGCGCAAAGTATGCCTGGGCCTTAACAGACATGGCCTGTGTTTCCAGAGGAACTCTTATTCTAATACAGTACCAGCCACCATAGAGGTGGGATCTTAATGTGGCTACATGCTCCCTACCCAAGATACCCTGCTCCTCGTTATGTGAACGTGGAGCAAACAAAGGGAATGTCTAGAGTAATATGTGAGGCTACAATGTTTTGATAAACACTGGTTGCCAAGTTTCATTCTGGATTGTCCCTTTAAGATGGACGAGTGGTGGAAACCAAACCACACGCAAACAAATAGCCCACAAAACCTCAGCTCTAGGAAAGCAATCCTGACTTACTGTGCTCACACTATCTCAAAACATTTGCCAATTGTAAATGGCAAATATTTGAATGCAACAAATAGGATGCAAATTAGGCTACTAGAAGAGTCAAATGTTCCATCAGACAGACTTCTTACAAGGTATAAGGCTGCTACAAAGGAACGCCTTTGCCGACAACTGGCTTGGCCGGTCCTATGAGCCAGGCCTCCAAGCAGAGGTCAAGCCTTGGAGGTTAACACAGGGGTCATGACCTCTGATCATGATTCTGCTGAATAATGTATTCTCCAGCTGGTCACAGCAGAGCCTTTCAATCAGCTTGGCACTACAGCAGAAATAGAGCATACATATTCGATATTTGATCTTCTTGGCAAATTTCTTCTGACAGTTGTAGTGACGTTTGTGCTAAATGGTGAAAACTACTTGTTTGTTAATGTGTTCTTATCAATCCCTTTTTTTTTATTTTTTTATTATTGACAAAATGCTCCTTGGGGACATTAAAGGTGGAGTCAGAAATATTGTTGATATTTTAACTGGATCCAAAGAGAAAAACACCTCCCTTCAATACCACATGGTTCCCTCAGAAGAACCGCCTCCCAAATTGAATATGCATTGCCAAGGCTGGGATAGTGTTGTCTGTTGTCTGTCTGCACCACTTTATGTTCCTATTACAGACACATGGCTGTCTGGAAACATAGGATCCATTATAGCTCATTGAGCTCCTATTTCTGTATTTCCCCCCTTCATGTTTGTGTCAATCTGTCATTAGACACGACCCTGACATTTTATATATTTGTTTTTCACTCTTAGCAAGAAAGTACAGTATTACTAACTGCTCTGCTCTCCTGTTCTTGTTCTATTCCACAGATATGACCAAGACCAAAACATTTGTTAAGGATTTGTTCAGGTCTGTGTCAGCATGAGGTGAGAAAAGTGCAATAAAAACAACCAGTACCTTGGCTGTTTAATGTAAGATTTTCTGCTATAAAATGAGAGCCTAGCTGTAACCTCAGAGTCAAATGCCTTGCTATGAAAAGCAACAATTACTCCCCCCCCCATAATCTCACAGTACAGTCATTAGCCTCCCTACATCCAAATAGCCACTGTACTGCTTCTGCCATGACAGAGTCAGAGAGCTTCAAAATATGGAACAGTTGGCACTATTAACAAAAAAGAAAACACAGGTCTGCAGTAGAAAGACCGTTGCCAAAGATACAACTTTACACAGAGGTATGAAGGAAGTAAACATTTTTAAGGTAAATGTAGGATTCGACATTCAGCATAGGGCTGGACGATTAACCAAAAAGTAATCGAAACTGACATTCAGAACCTCTAACAGACTTACATTTTTTAATAACTTTTTAAAATCCCGTTCAATCAAGCGAGTCGGGAATAGGGGGACGCATTTTTAACAGATAGGCCTATTTGTTGGGACCCGGACACTGCACACCCATCTTGAAATTGGGACAATCCCAAGCACAGCAATAATCCACAGACTGCAATTAACAAGTAATATCTACTGAGAAAAACGCTGCTGTCTTACTATCAATAGTAACCACGACAGACATAAATCAAATGTAAACTTCACATCACAGGCTTGTAACACTGCAGCTCCGCTGGCGTTACATAAGCATTTATCAGAGCAGAACATACTCCTCCTTGGAATATTTTGCACCAGCATGTAGGCTAGCGATTTTAAGAAAACTAATTCAATGAGACACTCCTCAGGAAATACAATTTTCAGAACAATAGCTCTGAAATATCACACCGAAATGCATACAAATGGTAGGTGCAGTGAGGGAAAGGCGCACCGATTTCAAATGTATGATATGTGACTGACACAGTACTACCGGGTAGTTCTATGGTAAAAACACAGCTGGGTAAGTACACTGTTGATAATTCTCCTGTAGTTTTCATTATTTAATGTTGGAAAAGTAAAAACTATTTATACTGTTAACTACTGTGTTCATTAATAGGGATGCAACGATTAGAAATGTTGATGGTGCAGTTATAGTCTGAGGAATAATCACGGTTTCACGGATTATTATGCATGAATTTCACAACACTAGCAATGCCATTTTGGAACGCGATCTAATGCCCTTTCTCCTGCTTTACTGCAAATAGCCCAACTCTTAACTCACTCATTGAGTGTTTCCTCAGTCTGGAAAAATAGATGGCTACTAATCTGTGGGAGGAAATGTTAATGGAGATTTGTGTAGAAAATATAGCTGTACTACATATATTCAACCAACAGGATCAAAGTTTCAAATAATCCGTTCTCCACTACAGTGTGCTTTGTTGGCAGTCTCTAAATGTGCGGAGCTCTGCTGCTGGAAAACCAAAATGATCACTTTAATTTGGCTGGTCGCAGTGAACTCTGTTTAAACAATGTTGCGGTCTTCTCTGCACTATTTGATCGTGATTGCACTGAAGCCAGAAATGACGACCTGACATGTGAACGTAGGTAACATGTGATTACTCTAGTAACCACATTCAATGATGTTGCTCTCATGACAGTATGTGCCGCACAACAGTTTTCGAGTATAACTTTGTATTTATCCCATCTGCAATCTGCGGATTGCGCCTGGCAATGTTTGTTTGATTGTCGTCACTGTGCAACCAAAATGTCCCTATTTTGAGAGTGAGGAAAGAAAACACTCGGTGTAGCTGAGCCTTTACGGTTATAAAACCGTGGCGTTTTTAATCCCGGTTACTAATGAAACCAGTTAATAGCTGCATCCCTAGTCAATAATCGTAATCGAGGTACAATGTTCAATTCATTGTTCAGAAATATCATTAGGCCAGGCCTATTTGCATTCATTTGCTTTGTTAACAAGCCATGTGATGTACTGTACTGTTAAGAGACTCAGGCTTTAATGAATACAACGTTGTGCTCAAAGGAAAAAATGTGGCTTGGTATACAATGCTATGCTCCACCAAAACATCTTGGGGTAAACAAAGGGATACTTACTGTAGTTATAGTGTGAACAGGAAAAAGAAGCGGGAAAGAGTTCAATAGGAACCCAGCATCACCCCCCACAGGTAAATGTTAATTCGATAAGACAAAGAGGGCAGTCTGGGAAACCATGGTACTGCCAAAACACAGGAACGCAGCAATGTTGTGTGTGGGTGTTAAATACATTTGTCTGTCTGTAAAGCCAATAAACTACGATCAATAATCAAATCATAGCTCCTCTCACAGCCGGCCCTTTACTGTCTAGAGAGGATACCAGTCACCACTCTACTGTGTGTGGATACACTATTACATCATTAGAAAGGAGGTTACTGGCTTTCAGGGGAGGGTTTGGATGGCTAAAATTAGATGATAGATGGAGGGCTTTGACTGAGGAGGGGATGGGGGAAGAAATCACAGCTGGAGCAGCAGGAGGGAAACTCGCCTGATTGGCTATCCCCCCCCCATATACACCAGGTCTCCCCCGTGAAGCCTGAGTGACACCAAAGCAACTGTGTTGGGGGGAGGAGGCAGGGTCTTATTAACTGTCCGTCAAACCCATTATAGAACTAATTAGTGCAGCTCTACCAGAGGAATTAGGCCTATAAACTAGCTCCTCAGGGCCCCCGTAACCCCGGTCATCTGCCTGAGGCTTGGAAGAAGAGCCCTGGTGTGTCCTAACTTTATGATCCATGACCCCGTCAGCTTATGGTACTGTAGTACTTCTCTAAAAATTAAAACATTTATTTCAGAAGCTTGAAATCATCTTGCAACCCTCCAAAAGCATTTCCCGTCACCCCAGGGGGTCCCTCAACACCCGCTGCTAGAAACACTGGTGTCTGAGATACACTGGCTATCACAGAGAAGGAACAGCAGTGGCTTCAGACAGTCAGCAGCTATAGTTAACAGCTACAGTTGTAACACTGACAGCTCCCACGCACATCACAATGAGCATATTTAAAAGGGGAAATATGAACAGCTAAATACTAAATAAAGAACATAAAAAAAAATTCAATAATTTTATAAAGTGCTTGTAATCTTCTATGGGTAGTGCAATGGGCGACGTAGACTAGATAAGTGTCATAAGAAAAACAGGAAATTACAGCACTTACAAAAGCCACAGCCGTGTGGTTTGAAAGGCTTCGACTGAACAGCACAGAACTACACCTCATTCAGCATATCTCGCTAACGGCCAAATCAACCTTCACTATTCAATCAGATGTACAGCGGCAAGACCTGAGATTGCTACTGTACGTGCCTGCAAGTTACTGTACAAAACATCGACTTCCAACCTTAAAATAAACTGTGACGTGATGCAAAGTTGGTGAGCATCTCTCTACATTTAACTATGGGTGAGAATTATGGGCTAGGATGTTGGTTACTTACACTCTGAAAAGATTGAAGAGTATACACACCAGAGCTCTGTGTGTATTCCAGCTTTGGCCAATAGGGAAAACATACTTTTTTTATATACATTATATTGAAATAACCCCAAAAATTATATTTCCAGGCTCTACAACAGCATATTAAGGCCATTGTAGGTAAAAAAAAAAGATTTGTGTAAGGGGATAGTTGAGCTTTTGTGCATCAGGAGCTACAACACAGAATGCAATGCTGGTTACATCTAAGGGCAACTAAAATGGGATTTGTATTACAGCAGGACAAAATAGGCTACAGATCCAATTATTTGGTCAACAAAGTGTTATCCTTCAAAGAGGGCAGTGTTTTAGCCTAGGTCCCAGTAACATTTCTCCAAATTCCAGGGGTCTCATTTATAAAAGTTGCGTAGGCACAAAACGGGGCTAGAAACGTGCGTACGCCACTTTGCACACAAAGGTTGTGATCTATAAAAAATTTACTTGACGGGAGAATGTGTGGTCCTCCATGCATACTTGCATGCAATACAAAAAATTTATATAATGGGAAGCTGCGACTCCAATGGCAGAAGTAAGAATCTTGAGAGATGTTTTGACATGAATAACATTTTGAAAAGTAAATATAACCTCTTACATACAGCAGGGATGTCGCTATGAATTTTAAATATAGACCATCTATTATTAGAAACGCCTAATTGTTAGACAGACATATGAAGAGGTGCATGTGAAACAGCCAACAATGTAAAACAATAACATTTATTATTTTTTATACCAGAAAATGCAAGCCGTTTACTTTTCAGCTCACTGAATGTTAGAGCAAATACAACATTGTAGTAAATATCTGTTCTCTCAAAAGATTTGATGGCACTATGCCACGTCCCCTTTCCCCAGAATCCATGTGTGTGTGTTGTGCTAAATAGAATTTTTATATAATAATATTATATTATATAATATTTGTGTTTTAGCTTAAAGCTTGGCCTTATTAGTTCCAGCGTGTTATGGAACAATAACTACTGAACAATTACGATATTGATTGGACACCCTTACAGAACGTTCCACATTGAATGCATTGCTTTTATGCATTGCTTATATGCACGGGTGTGCTATCGCTACACGTTACTTACACGCATGTTACTTTCAACTATATCTTTGCTACATATACGCCTTCATACCTTTTGTTGTTGACGGATGAAAGAGACTTGTAGAAGTCATATTAGATCAGTGTCTCAAACTTGAGAAAAGTTTGTATATGATGAACTCCCCACTAACCATGAATCTCTAGTGATTGGGTAAAATGACTTTCGTAGGTTTTTGTGGGGGTTTTGCATTGCAGTCATCAATTAATATTTATTTAGGGAGTTTCAGTGACCATTTATAGGCAATTATAATTATATAGGCGTTAATTGGGTGGGACAAGACGCTAGATTTCAAGTAAGTTGTGATTTCATAAGGAAAACTGGATAAATCTGAATATTTTTGTGCCCACACACTTTGTGTTTACTTCGTATGCAACATTCTAGTGTGAATTCTACACACAATTTTATAAATGAGACCCCAGACGATAACTTATAATAAAGATGCTGGGCTAAAACCATGATGGCTAAATCCGATTGAAATGTTTTTGATAAGGTCATGCACTGCAGGTATTAACACTGCAAGCTGCATCTGTGATGTGAAAGCAAAGAAATCCTTGAAACTGAATCTGAGTAGCAATTAATCTGACAAACCAACATCATACTAGCTACAGGCGTCGTTTAGATGTGCTGACATCAAAAGCAACTTAAAAATAACATGGTTCATCCAATCAACTGCAAGTATTTTTTTGAAAGTGCCTGCCCTTTTCAAACAGATGTGATGGATGGCTCCCAAAATGGAATTCCACTAACAATCCATCTGGTATGTCAGGTTAGTCAACCTAAACTTAAAGCGATGTGAATGAGGTGATCAGGATATTCTTGACTGATATTATGGAAACATTTCAGGTGGGAAATACTGTATAGAAGACATATCTAGACAATCAGAGCCTGGAGTTTTAAATAGCAACCAATTTTTTGCTACAAAGCGGTGGGAGATGAGCAAATCACAGAGCCAGAAAATATGAATATGAATAGTTTTGCTTTAGTTTGTGCCATCTAATGCCTCTTCAAGCAGGCCCATTGAGCGCTACAAGCTACCTTGTAATGAGTTTTGCTAATCAGAGCATTTAACCTTCTGCATCTCTTACCATGTTTGTTACTCAGACAGAGAAGAATGGAGCTCAGTTGCTGTAAGTGTCTTGACTACATAATGACTGCGAGTCAACCTCCCTATCCACCAACTTATCCAGCCCTCTGCCCATACAAAATACACTGTGCGGGACTGTACTGAAATATTGAAGCGGTAAGGTTTCTGACACAATGTGACAACATGTCAGATGTTTCTGTGTAAACTCGATGAGCACTGAAGTGCTGAACACTCTGCCTCGAGGACATCCTCAAGAGGATATGCTAAACCTTTTCAAAGTAGCACTCACTCTGCAAACAGGACACATTTAACAATGTGCATAATTCACAAATGGAAGAAATGCTGGGAATTAGGCTACCACAAATGTGACAAGGATGTATGTTCCACATCCTCTATCTTTAAAGCCATGTCTGTTTCTGAAGCGTCTGTGGTATAGTACTGTATGTAAGCAAAGAAAACATTTTAATTTGTTTTTATCAATGCCCTTTGTACTAGTTGTCATGTTGTATCCACACCTAGTGGTACAGTAGGTTTTACTTTACCTGGCAATTAATTATGATAGGAGATCTGTAGATTGTGCATTCTCGTAAGGGCCATAACCAAATATGGTTTGCATTATGTTCTCAAGTATGCTTGAGTATTAACTTCTGCTCTCAAATTAACTAGCCTATAGTTTGTAAAAACTACAGCCACAATTTGTAGTGTTACAATTTTGTTGTCTATTTAGTTGTCTATCTACACAACCTGGAAACTCACAAAAAAGACAAGAAACTATTTAAATCACTTAGTAATACATTTGTCACAGAGAAAACCCTTGTGACATTGCTGCCCAGTTAAATTTCTCACATTGGGAAATCTTTTTCACAAGGCAGGAAGTTAATTTCCCCTGACATGACAGCAGTAATATTGTTCTAATGTCTAAACATTTATGACCCAAAAGTGAGATTAATTTTAATGGCCTGAAGAAAATGACTTTTGGCTTGAGCCTATTTATTTTTGCAGTTCTTTGAACAACCACTTACAATTTATCTAAGATATAAAATAGATCTAAAAAGGATTTCCAGTATGTAATGTATCGTCCCCAGAAATTATCTTGCCATTGTGCTACCGTTATTTTTGTGATGAACTGCAAAACTATTGCAACCAATCATTTCAATGGGTGTTTTGTTTTCAGTTTTCTGAGTACTCAGATGGATTGAGGTTATTAGATTGAGTTGGCAATTCAAGAGCATGTTTCTCTCTATAGTTTAGCAGATTACAGGTCCTGCTGCAAAGGGATTTTACAGAAAATATGACTTTATATTATTTGGTTGGTTTGGTTGGTATGAAATGTTTCTATTCAAAAGATCACCCTGCTGCTGTTATTGGCCACCACATCATTAATAAACACTAGATCCGGTAATAAATTATATCACCAAGTCATAACACTACTTTGGCCAATTAGGTTCTGGTTAGGATATTGGGTCGACCCATTCTTTCACCACTTTCTTCTTTCCATCACTCTAGCAAAGGTTAATCTCTATTATACACTTTGTCCGTGAACTGTACAAGTTTTATTAGGTTTTGTTTGTTAGCAAAATGCCACCTGGTCTTTCTCATTATCAGCGCATATGGTGCATCTTGTGATAAACACTCTGTGGATATGATGGTGTAGTAGTAGCCTTTCCATTAGTGTAATCTCTGACACAGCTATGCCTATGGTTGTGTTATCGGTCTGGTCGGCCTTGGAAAAAGGAAGTGAATGTAATTCTCAGTCCGCTACAGTGGTCTTCCATGGTCATCCAGGCCATTTTGCTATTGCTGTGCACACAAACGTGGCAAATGAATTAGGAAGCTCCAAATAAGACATTATATAAAAATAGCACGTTTTCTGACTCAATAATCTCCAACATGTATTATTTGGAAATGCTGTCCCTGCTAAAGAAAGCTCAGCCATTGGCATAGCAGCATATAGCAATGGAAGGGGAGCTGATAGGTGTGTTATCAATCTGTTTCGATAGCTGAGTAACACGTCAGTTTACTACACATCTGCTGCAAAGGAATCAACAGGAAACAGTTGAGAGGAAGATGAGGAGGAGTAAGATGGAGGTGTTGCCTGCATCACAACGTAGATGGTCACACTTCCCTCAGGTGGAAAGCCTTGCACCAGAGATATTATAAGACATGCCACATGTATCATTTTGAATGGAGCTCTATGGGAGAATTCTGAAACGGCAAATATGGCAGTTGAAAGAACATATCAAAATAACACTTTTCAAAAGAGCCAATCGTCTACTTTATAACTGACAAGCATGAACCTATTTAACCAATCATGTGGTTGCATTGACGTAAGCCACCTGCCTATACTTTCTTCCTAGAAAACTGCCTGGGGTGTTTCAAAGATAGCTGCAAGTGGCGAGACTTGCCTATAAGGACTTTAATTGTACGTCCTGGAGAAACACTGCACTATGGACCGTACTGTAACTGCTGCATTCCTTGACCTCTCTGGGTTGTGCCTCTATCTTTCCATTAGGCCTCCGCTCCCACCGTGGCATCACCATTGAGCTCTCTTCCCATCAGCAGTCTCTGGTCTCCCTTGGCTTGCTCACTTGTTTTTTGGCATTTCCCTCTTGCCGTTAGGGGCCTTATCTTGCGGCGCTCTCCTGCACACAGCATCCTGTTTGCGCTGAGGCAGGACAAACAGCGTGACGCCGAAGACATTTCACAGGCTATCACGTTTTCTGCATGGGCCTGATATCTCTATAATTGGGCTCTTCCTGCTGTGGACAGAGTCTGAATGGAAATAAATAAAGAGCGAGAAGAAAAGGATGATTATTTTTGTGTTTGTTGTGTGTGTGTGTGTGTGTGTGTGGGAGGGGCATTGGGTCAATTTTTTTTATTCCCACCAATATAAAAAAAAAATGCCCCAACAAGCCCCCCCACACACACACACAAACTTTGACAATTCTGTCATCATGTACGATGTAGAGCAGCAAGACGAACAGTGTCCGTGTGACGAAAATAGGTTGAAATTCATCACAGTTCATCAATCCATCCACTCCCTCATCACCAGGCAGAAAAATGCCCTTGATTTGGGCATACAGAATATCATGTCTGAAATATGCCCAAATCAAGACCAACTCTCCCACGTCGTCTACTTCAATAATGGCTCCCCAAAGCATTGACCTTTGCCATGTGCCAGAAATCTGTGGTTCTAAAATAAACAGAGGAGAGAGCAGTGGGTTTCCACAGCACAAGACCAGCCTGAGAGTAAGTGAGTCAAGCCTCTAAACCACCATCACCACCACCACAACTAGCTTAGTGGCTATCTGAGGAGCTAAGCTAGCCACAGATAGATTGGTTTGTATTCTAGTAAGCATGTCTCAATGTCTGAGATGGTTCCTTTTTTTAGCTTTGTTAGCCGTCAATCTATTTGAGCAGCATTTACATGTGTCCTTCACAGACCAGATGATGTAGGCTAGACCCCGTTTTCAAAAGTGTAAAAATGTTAGGCAAAACAAAGGGACCATAAAAATGTAATTAGGTCCATTACAAAATGTAATGACATGTAATGACATATGAAAATCTACTGCAAACTGACAGTGTGTGAGCTGACTTGATGTCATTGTCTCTGTCCAGCTGTCACGTTTTCTTCATCACACTCATCCTCTTCTACCATGTAAATTATTCTCGTGGCCATTTTCTGCATTTTTTCAAATTTTAATGCATTTTATGGGAATGGCAGTATGCAACATTAATAACCTTAACATTGTTTAGTCATTGTCTGATTCCACAACTTTCTGAGGTACTACCAAAGTAAATGTGAAAGTTAGCAATAACATACATGTGCGTGTCAAGTGTCTTATTTGTGTGGTTGTTAAGTGTACTTGACAGTCCTAACCATGTTGGGCATTCAAGAGATGGTAGGAAACATGGAGCAACGTTAAGCAGGGAGCAAAATAAGGTTCCTCCCAGTACCACGCTGTATTCACAGACACTGCTAGAGTTCATAGTGCCAAATAGCAACACAATATTATTTCAAATAGCATTCATAGCTTAGCCTAATTATTCTGTTAAGATAGGTTGTATGTGTGTAATATAACTTAGTGTGTGACTTCAGCAATCCATATTTTGGATAGTGACAAGGAAATAGTGCAGGTCAAGAATGCAGTGGCCCTTGGACAGATGAGCAACATGCACCTATTCACTACAAACAATGGACAGTGTCTCCAGGGGGTGGAAATGGCACAGCGGTTAAAGCGGGTCACCTGGCAACCGAAAGGTTATTGGTTCGACCCCTGCCCTGCCCATCCTGGCTAAGTGTCGAGGTACTGTAGCAGCCATCGCCATGTGAATGTGAGGCAATCTTGTAAAGTTACAACCGACATAGAAAAGCACTACACTAAAAAATGCAGTCCAGCTCTTAGAGTAGAGAAACAAAATAATAATGTGACATGATTCACTTAAAAGGTGTGTCACAAATCAACCTCATCATTTTCACAGTTCCAGCAAGCAAAACACTTTCCTCTGGACTACACATCTTCCAGTCAGAACAGTCAATCCCGTGACCTTGTAGAAGAAACAAGCAAGACAATAGGACAGAATGAACTGTGGAATAAGCACACACACAAACAGGATGGGGAGTGGATGCAGACCATCAAGCTGCATGTAAACAGGAATCAAGAAACAAAGTGCTGTCTAACTCTAATCTCTCTGATCCAGATGCAAAACTTGTTCAAGATAACCAAAACACCTTGTATAGTACTCAAATGTGCGTACACACACATCATTGTGGACATTATATTTTGACTGAAAATTTGATTTTGGATAATGGTAAGCCTATAGTAGTCAAACCATTTACCTAACCTGGTTTCAACGTAAACACTGTAAATTTTGCAATGTTTCCAAATTATTGCATAAGTTAATCATATTTTATGGGAGCAATGGTTAGTGAGCTAGCTGATTATGGTTGTGTTTTTTGCTTGTCATTATTCGTTGTTTTAATGTGATTTACGCTCACTTACAGGAGCGAGAATAAAGTTAATTTCGACACTCAGTGAATTGTGATTCCCAATACTGTTGTAGGGCCCAGTCCGAATATATTAAATGATCCCTTTGTTCTATTAAAAATTTACTACTTTGTGGGAAAAGCATTCTAAAGACAATCAGATATTGGATAGGCAACATTTAGAATGTGTGTTCTCATCATTCACTCAGGGAGCATAAGGAGGTCAATAGACAGCAAAAATATCAGCAGACACCCGGACACTTGATTTATCAACTGCTAGGAAAACGATCAGAGGTTTGCTCTACGAAAGCTTGCTGTTACCAGAACAGTCCAAGTTGAGAAAGAGGGCGTGGCATGTCCCCAGTTGCCAGTTTGTAGAAACCAGAACAAAATGTACAGGTAATATTCTACAATAAATGCCCTGCCCAAAACAGCAGATAACATTGTGCGGACGTTATAGACGGTTGCATAAATGGCACAGAACATAGTGACTCAGTGCTACCTGACATGTAGGCCTAGATGTTGGTAAAATGAGTAACCAGTTGCTCTTCCTTGGGTAATAAAAGCCAGACACGCAGCAAACTGACAAACAAAGCCAAGCTACTGTGCTTCTCCACTTGGAGACTATTTGTATTTGGAACAGCAAGGAAGCGGCTCTCTGAACAATATTTCTCACTAATTCCCAGTACCCTGTGGACAACAAGATTGTTTTTAGGCCAGGCAGGTGCATCTGTATCTGTTACAGTGCACATCAATAAACAATATAGTTAATTTAACAGAAATTGCCAAACATGACTATATTTCTAGAAATGTCTTCAGAGATGATAGGAACCTAAAGTGTAAAATCGTTAAAACGCAGGCAACTTTAGCAGTTGTTAGACTTAAAGCAGTAGCACAGCATTATGATAATGACCATCTTATTGAGATATTAACCATGTTAATGAGACATTGACATGGTGCACTATAGTATCTAAGCAAGTAAAACAAAAAAGAGCAAGGCACATTTATCAACTTCAATTAGCCTAGCTACAGTAAGCAGATGCATTAAGGCAGCAGACAGCTGTGCAGGCAGACACCACTAAGCATGTACATGTACACATTAACTCAAGATGCCACAATGCGGGCCAAACAGGCAGTTAGGAAGGCGCTCAGTGGTAAAGTGCAAATAAAGAGTAAAGCTCGGATCGACCTTGTGGATTGAATAAAGGCAGTGGGAACATTGGGACCAGGCAATCACGATGAGTGGTAGACAATACACTAAGCAAATTACTTTAGTTTGTATTAAGAAAGACAAAGAAAGAAAGACAAAAAGCATACATGTAAAACTTAATTTAGCCATTTTATAGCATCTAAAGTCATCAAAGGCATCTTGTTTAGGATTATTTCTATAGGCCAGGCTATTTTACACTGACACACAAATATGTTTACAGTATGTCCAGCTTATAAAATTGTAACCAACAAAATACAGTTTACTCCATCATACAGAAAAGCTAACAGATTTAAACTTTTAGCACTTTAATGCACCCTTCCAGTGCATTACGGTGCAGGGGTGCATACAGCTCAAAGTTGTATTCCAGGACTTTTATCTGGTTCAATCTTTGGCCCTAAACAAAGCTATTAAAATGTGAATAATGAGCATTAGCAGCTGGCTTACTGGACTACTTTTCCAGCAGGCATCACTTTCACCTTGCTTCGCTAGTTCTCCTCCTACCAAACAAGGTTAATAAAAATGTCAGACAGTGGATTAAGTACAGCTTTCACATCTGATGCACAATACTGTGCAGTAGTTACTACCATGAAGAAACTGAGAAGCTGCAGGCATGTGGCCCAGAGATCCCATCAAACAAGAATGTGTAACGAATACCGAGAGACAGAACAATTATCAAGGGATTTAACTATATCAAACTTGACCGCTGAAACCTCTAACTCAACATTATCTGTTTGTTCCTAAAGGACGGATCACAGCTTAAAACCCCCACGACTTGTCCAAGTCCAGTTCACTCTCCATCCACATTTATCCTGCTGTTTGTATCACTTTAAGAGGAAACTGGGTTATGGCTCAATTCTTCACTGTCACACAATTTCCCAAGTCGGGGGCCAAGGGACGTTGTTCCCTCCAAAGGCTTAATGAAATAAAAAGGATGTCTCAGACAAAGACACACTTGTGGACCCAGGTCTATATATAGTTCTCAGAGCAGAGGGCTGCAGGGCTGGAAAGAGGTGGTGTGGAGAGGCAAAAGCCCGTTCTGGAGTGACGGTGAGCGTCTGCTATTGTTTGAGCACTCCAGAGTGGAAACTTGGTCGTGTCTGCACGGAGGTAAGCGATAACCCCTCGTGTTAAGGGGCAATGACCGCAGATGATAAGCTTGTGTAAAGACACAAAGTCACACACAAACACACAGATTCCCCCATGTGACTGTACATAGAGAGCGTGAGTGCACACACACATACGCAGACACATGCGTGCACGTACTGTATGCAACAGAGAGCACACAGGCCCCGGGTGAGAGTTTCCACACATGAGGACACAGTTAGGGAGCGGTCGCAGAGCCACCCAAAGCAACACGATTCAAACAACGGCTTGGGAATATCGGCACGGACCAATGCAGCTGTTGCAGCCAGCCACTGTTCATTGCTGGTCACTGGTCAAGTTTCACTGTAAACGCACCTCTGCACACAGAAGCGGTATCTGAAGCACACTGCCACCTGAAGACAAACCTCTGCATAGAGTTGACAACTGAAGTTATGTGTGGCAGGCAGTTGGATTGGGAAAAGAACAAAAAGCAGCCAATGTCATTGCAAATCCCCAAAACGTTTAAAGGAACCATAACCATAGGAACGTAGTACCGAAAAAATAAAATAAATAGGAGATTAAAGTTTAGGCTAATTTTGTTAAACCTAACAGATAGATTATTTGACTTAAATGTGACATTTAAAATAGAATGGTATTATTCAATGATCTAGAACGATGTTTATCAACCATTTCATTTAGTCGCAAATACCCTACTTCTTCTAACACACCAACAAAACTGGTTAAACGTTGGAGGTAGGGGCTGGGTGGAAAGTTTTAGAAGTTTCTCCTTTTATTAATTTACAGTATAAAGGGTGGTTTCTAAAAATGGGCTTGATTCAGTAATCATCCAAATATATCCAGTGTTTAGGCTAGAACACCAAAATGGCAGCTCCTCTTCTGTTCTACAGAAAGTATTATGCAGTAATTAAGTGACGTGCCAGACAAAAACACATCTGCTAGTTTAGGAACAACACTCAGACTATTTTTGTTTCCTTCTGTCTCTCGTCTAAGCTCCCATCCCTCAGCAAATGTCTAAGTCACTGCTGTGGGATCTGAAAGGAGACTAGCTACAATTTTGGATGCATATCAGCCAACAGGCATTAACTATAAAACAAATATGCGTACACTTAAGTGCAGTTCTTCCTCAGGCATAGCCAAGATGAAACTCTAAGAGGCAGTTGACACAACGCAGCTAAGACATTTCTTTTGTCAAGTGCCAGGTAGCCTGCCTGCATTAGTATAGTATGTGCGTCACTCAATCAAAAGTGTAGCTTACATCATCTAAAAGGGAAACTGTACAATACAACAGTACAATTCTAATGGTCTGAAACTATAAGACAGCGTTCCCCTATCCTGGTCGTGGAGGGCCACTGCCCTGCGTGTTGTAGATGTAGATCACCTTCGTTTTCAGGCTTCTGACAATCCATTCATTTGAATCAGGTGTGTTGGAGCAGGGAGACCAGGACCAGGATTAACGGAACACAGCTATAAGATATTCATTATGGATGTGACGAGATCACGTGCCAAGAGATATCGCGAGATTAAAATGTGACACTATTTCTCGTTGAGGTTATAAGCGAGGTGAAAAGCGCGTTATCACCATGACTGTGTGTTGAGGGTGAAATCATCATAGAATATGCCCCCACCACTTTGAAATTGTTGGTGGCATTTTGGGTACCTGTGTACACAAGACAAGCCCTCTGGCTTTTAGTTTATTCTCCTGTTACATGAGATTTACATGTCCCGAACATCCCACTAGCATCACAACAAATCAGAAAGCACAGTTGGCTAAACTAAAGATACAGTTGATTAAAAGCTTGTGGGAGGTGGCTGAACTGAACATCAACAAAGCTGTATTCTTGAAGATACAGTAAGATAGCGAACAGTATTCATTCGCCTTTAGTACCCTTACTGGCTACATGTACACGTAGCTGTTGTAGCAGTTTAATGCTTTCTATAACGGCCAGAATATGCATTAAGGTAAAGGTAAAGTAAAGGTGCTTTTATTGTCATATACACATACAGTGTACATGTAGCACATTTTGTTCTCTGCTTTTAAGCCATCCCTCAAGGAAGCATTACAGACTCCATGAATAAAGAAGTTGATGCCTCTCTGTAGAACGCTGTTTGACGCTGTAGACTAATTTATCAAGAAGCAGAAGCACACTGCAATATTTTTAGGAATATGAAAGAGAATATCATCGAATGTCCCACAAGCTACAAACGTGTGTGGGACATTAGCAACAGTAACCAATGGGTCTTACAGCCTGAGTGGGAAAGGTCAGAGAGTATAACACTGCGGTTTTCTTCTCAGAAGTAATCTGACAGCTATTAATTAGTATCAAAAAAGATATTAAT
>JAODUK010020485.1:0-5000 GCA_027564635.1 Typhlichthys eigenmanni
GTGTAGTTTAAACAGCCTGATGTATAGTTTAATAAACAGCCTTATGTGTAGTTTAAACAGCCTGATGTATAGTTTAAACAGCCTGATGTGTAGTTTAATAAACAGCCTGATGTGTAGTTTAAACAGCCTGATGTGTAGTTTAATAAACAGCCTTATGTGTAGTTTAAACAGCCTGATGTATAGTTTAAACAGCCTGATGTGTAGTTTAATAAACAGCCTTATGTGTAGTTTAAACAGCCTGATGTGTAGTTTAAACAGCCTGATGTGTAGTTTAATAAACAGCATGATGTGTAGTTTAAACAGCCTGATGTATAGTTTAAACAGCCTGATGTGTAGTTTAATAAACAGCCTTATGTGTAGTTTAAAAAGCCTGATGTGTAGTTTAAACAGCCTGATGTGTAGTTTAATAAACAGCCTGATGTGTAGTTTAAACCCTTCCGGTCAGAGGGCCTGCAATACGTTTACAGACTTTGGGCTTTTTCATTCAATTACTAAAGTGGAGAAAATGCATTTGCTGTTATGATAATACAGTATGCTATGTAATCATACATACTCAAATACGCTGTTGTTGTGATGTCATTCTGGTGAAAAAAACTCATCAAAACTCATCAAAACAAAACACCTTTGCCATCAATGCCCCACCCCTCCTCTGTCTAAACCTTTAAATCTAATCAAAAAGCATTTCTAGCCTCATAATAGGCATGCCTGGTTAGCTGTAGCTGTTAGCTAGTGTGTTCGTTACCCACAATGCCACCCGGTAAGGTATTTAAGCACATCTCTGTGACCTGGTGTGACTGAACTCTTGCAAAATGTGCAGGAATTTACGTGTTTGGCATGTTTATGCCCCTCCGCCCTCCTGTCAATCATAATTACATATCTGTATCTAATAAACATCTGCCTATCAGCTCTCAAGGCAGACCAGGTAAGTGCTACACATACACACATACACACACATATGGATATATACTCACGCACACACACACACACACACACACACACACAGGCACACACATATGCATATATACTCACGCACACACACACACACACATACATATGCATATATACTCACGCACACACGCACACATACATATGCATATATACTCACGCACACACGCACACACACACACAGACACACACACATATGCATATATACTCACGCACGCACACACACACAGGCACACAACACCATACAGTACATGTCTTCCTGAGGCCATCTGATATCAAAACCTTTTTATTGTGTGTGTTTGAGTGCGTGTGTGTCTGTTGTGCATGATCAGTGCCAGATCGCAACAGTGACAAGATAATTAGCCTTGGTTCCTAGCCTAAAGACATATTTCTGTGTGTGTGTGTGTGTGTGTTTTCCCCAAATACCAAACACCCATCTCTTGTGTCTCTGTGTGTGTAAGGAGCTCACAGAGGAGACAGACAAACACAAACAGCGAGCATGCATCTCCACGGACCACGCCCATGCCTCTGTGTGGCAGACAGAGCCAATATGGCGTCCATGCCTCTGTGTGGCATACGGGGCCAAGATGGTGCCCATGAAAGGGAAGATGTCAAAATAGCGTCTCCAGGCATATGAACTCACCCTGCTGCCTTTCTCTGGGTGACACCTGCACCCTCTGCTACAGTCCAGACCTGCGCATGGCTCATTGGTATTGGCACCCTGCAGGAAGGAGGGGGGAGAGAGGGAGAGAGAGAGGGAGAGAGAGAGAGAGATGGAGAGGGAGAGAGAGAGAGAGAGAGAGAGAGAGAGAGAGAGAGAGAGGGAGAGAGAGAGAGAGAGAGAGAGAAAGATGATTATTGATTAGATTAGATTAGATTAGATTATTTTCTAATGCTGCACATACAGTTAAGTTCTTCACATGGAACATTGTTTATTTAATCCAAGTATTGCTAAAATATGGACCTTTAAATCTTGAAGTGAATTGTGAAGATTTACACGGTTTACTCTTTGTCAATCGTGCATGTGGAAATTAACCACAAACACACATTGAAAACGATTCAATAAGATCAAAATTGAGGAGAAATTACCACACACACACACACATATACACACACACACACACACACACACACATACTGTTTCTGGGGCACACGTGAAAAACACCCACAACGCATCACCTGCCTGGCAGACTCACAGGCTGATACTTGAGTGACAGCACACATATTCAGCATATCATAAACCAGATAGTTTCACACACTGGAATTCCCCTTATTGTTGCCTAGGAGACAACAATAAGGGGTATTAAAGCTTAAGGGCCATGTGTGTGTGTGTGTGTGCGTGTGCTGCAGCTTTGATCGCGTTGCAACTGGCAGAAACAGATCTGAATGAGATGCGACTCTAGTTGCTTATAAAATGTAATATTTTTACAAATTAGTGACTACATCCCGAACCCAGCGTGCCTGGTGAAATTTTTGAGAAAGATCTCAAGCTCTAGTGTGTGTGTTTGTGTGTGTGTGTTTGTGTGTGTGCGTGCGTGTGCGTGTCCTTCGTGCAATTGTGTGGTTGGGGTCTCTAAGATCAAAGGTTGCCCATGGTATTTCAATGTGATTATGGGATGAAAGACAGAGTGCTGGGTATAGGGGGAGGGGGCGATGAAGGTCTCGCATTCAGTCCAGCTGACAGCAAACCCTTGGGCAAGGCAGGCTGTGTTTAGGAAGGGTGAGTTAAATACACTTTAAATAAAGATAGTATAAAGGTAAGACTATATATTACTATATAAAGATAGTAATAGTTACATGTGCTGTCTGTGTGACACTGTCAGGGTTAGGGGTTCTATTCCCTGTGTAGAGCAAGGCACTGACCTGTCAAAGGTTAGGGGTTCTATTCCTTGTGTAGAACAAGGCACTGACACTGCCAGGGTTAGGGGTTCTATTCCCTGTGTAAAGTAAGGCACTGACACTGTCAGGGTTAGGGGTTAAATTCCCTTTGTTTTATGTTTTTCATGATATTATCTACAGGTATTGTCTCAGGTGAAAGGTCAACAGTGAGGCCCCAGAGAGGAATGTCCTTAAGGTCATCATTATAGTTATGGATCATTATCTTGCTGCCTCATCCGTCAGCCAATCACAGCTGTATCTTCCCTTCCCGTGGGCCCGCCCCAGGGCCCTGATTGGTCGCGTTGAGCGTGACATGACAGGGCAGCTATCCACCCAGTGTGAGCCAAGGGGAGGTCGTGGGGATGTGTTCAGGCGACGGTGGCTGAACATGGAGGTCCACGCCCAGAGATCAAAGTGAGTGATAATGCAGCCAATCCGATCCACAGTCAGTCGGTGAGTCTGCACTGCACTGATCTGTGATGTAGGCTGATCTGTGATCTGCTCATAAAAGGTATAGTCCGCTAAGCTAATTATAGATACACTTAGAGATACACCACATATCTCACATTCCGCTAGCTTACCGGTACTTCTACACAGCCCTGGCTCCGTGAATTGGAACATAAACGTGGCGAACACCGCTCGTGTCAACAAAGCCTCTTGGCTTCGCAATACGTTTCCAATGTGTGGAGGCGAAGCTTCGAACCGAGAGGGAGTTTGTTTTGATTTGAGCTCGAAGTTAGCAAGAATGACTGACCCCGTCCGTAACCAGAGCACACACAGTACCGTCTGGAACACAGTGGCCGATATAGGCCTACAGCGCATGTGATGGCATTCACACACACACACACACACACACACACACACAACGTATAGAATATGGTGCAAACAGCTCAATGTCTCTTCAAAAACACAGGTGTGCATACAGTGAAAGCGAATGCTTTTGTACACACACACACACACACACACAAACACGCCTGTCAGTGCTCCATTCTCCCACAAAGAACAAAGCCAGTCTATAGAAAGAGTGAGAATAGATGTGCTTAATGTGAGAGCTGTGGTTTCACAGCGCAGGGACGACTAGGTTACCTTACATCCACCGAGACATAGCCTGTGTCTGTGTGTGTGTGTGTGGAGACTTAGGGCTGCTCTGTCATTGCATGTGGAGGCCTATCGGTGTGTGTGTGTGTGTGTGTGTGTGTGTGTGTGCGTGTGCGTGTGTGTGTGTGTGTGTGTTCACAACATTGTTCACAAGGAACTTCTCAAAGTTGACGGTTAAGGTATTTAGGCGGTGTAAGCTCCAATGCTGGAGAAAGCTTGTTGATTTTAACAAAACAAATACACCTCTCCCTTCAATGCCATAGGATGCTTTCTCAGAACAACCCCCCCCACCCACACACACACACACACACACACACACACACACACACTATAGTGGTGTCTGGTGAGGAATGCTGCTTGCGTTCCCATTTACAGAGCCAGGGCAAGGTTCCTGGATTCGAATGGCTAATCCTACCTTTAATTAAGGGGCGACAGTGGTGCAGTGGGTGGAGCGGGCGACAGGTGATTGAAAGGTCACTGGTTTGAACCCTGCAAACTCCTCGCCAAGCTGTCCTTGGCGAGCGAAACACCTAACCCTAACTCCCGGGGGTCAGGTGACGCCTTGTCATTGCCGTTGGTGTGTGAATGTGAGGCAATCCTGTACAGCGCTTTAAGTGGCCGTAGCAGTATATTGACATTTAAGAATAAAGGTACAAGTCAATCAGACAAGACCTGGTTATCAGGGGCAGCTTTGATAACCACTATTAGACAGAGCAGATATGGGGTAGGGGTTATCTTGCTCAGTGATGCTTTACAGGTACCCGTGACACCACGGCCTTCTCCAAGGCAAACATTATTTATGACACCCCACATGGGAAGGACCCAGGTGGATTCTGAAGATAAATATCTGCATGTTGTGGTAGAAACACAAACGCAAACATGCGCCAACACGAATCCGCATATATAGTGTAGCGCTCGCACAAGGTCTCTAGAGGAGGGGAGGGGTGGGGTGAACAAACACGTGTTCATTCATCGCATGTCATGCGGGCATCAGTGAAGCATGCAAGCCACGGCGATGTTCGCCCATCAATCAACAGCGTTTAGCCTCTGCATACGCGGCAGCTACACCAACCCACCGT
>JAODUK010020485.1:10314-25730 GCA_027564635.1 Typhlichthys eigenmanni
TGTCCCAGGTAAAACAAGCTAGCTGCTGTAGATGTCATGTCCCAGGTAAAACAAGCTAGCTGCTGTAGATGTCATGTCCCAGGTAAAACAAGCTAGCTGCTGTAGATGTCATGTCCCAGGTAAAACACTGAGAAGCGGGTGAACTGTGTCTGATAGCTTTGGGTACCCAGCATGTTGCAAGCAGCCCAACCAGTACTTGGCTAACTTAGCTGAGTCACCTCGACCTGGCTGGTCGCTAGGTTACTGATGTGATCTGTTGTGAGGGCACCACCTTGCCAACCGCACGTATGTGATAAAGCGAAGGTGTGTTTCTGCCTGCAGACCACTATTCCCACACACACGCATATGCACAGACAGAAAGGCTTGAGTCATGCCACTGTCTATTTCTGCTGTGGTTGGTGTGTGTATGTGTGTGTGTGTGTGTGTGTGTGTGTGTGTGTCTGTGTGTGTGTGTGCATGACCTCTGAGGTCACATCCATGAATAAACCAACCACCACATAACCACATTCAAAATAACCCGCCATATTAGACACACGGGCAGCGGCGCCATCAGGAGTTACCATGGCAACCAGGCGCACGTCCCTGATCGGACAATGAGCAACGAGGTCGCTCCTGATTGGACAATATCAAAACAGTCCCACCTGCTGTGGGGCAGGGGGGCATATATTTATATTTATCCAGAGAGTAGATGTAGCCATCTGGTGAAATCTAAACCTCAACATTTTGAAGGCCCTCTTGTAGATAAAGTCACATCAGAGTCTTCACTAGCTCAGCGTCGGATCACAGAGATGTTTGCCTGTGATCCGACATGCTTTGACTTATAATGCTCACAGGCAGTCTTCATACACAACGTTGTATACAGCTGTAGATACAAATAAGAGACAACTACACATTCTTTAAAATGTAATAGTATAAACCTACTGTAAAGGTAAAACAATATAACATACATAGAAAAATTGTATTAACACAAATCTAAAGATACATATAGTACATGTAAATAAAAATATATAAATGTAATATATTTGTAATCTGATAAGGTGCTGCAGTGGTCTCTTACGTATTTCCACGGCTGTAGATTTAATGTTGTGTAGTCTGGTGTAATCAAATTCACCTGATGAATGGTCTTTGCACCCTAATCGGCATAGTTGGGTTGAATTTTAAATGAATGGATTTGCCTTTAACCAATTCATCAGTTGCTGCAAATGATTAATCTAATACTTCAGCTACATCCATGACCGTCACGGTTGGAGCTGCATATCAACATCCAAAATGAGGTTTGCTTAGGTGGGAATGTGATGCAGGTATCTTTTTTTTTATATAGTCAACATGGTCATCGTTGCATAGTAGAGGGTTGGGCTGGACGGTTAACCGAAAAGTAATCGCAACCGAAATTCAGAACCGCTAACCGACGTCATTTTCTCAGGTCGGTTTGTTTTATTTAAAAAAAGAAATCCTATTCAATCAAGTGCTTTGTTTTACAGATAGACCCATTTGTTGGGACACGGGACACCCATCATGAAATCGCGACAATCCCAGGCACAGTAATAATCAATAAACTGTAATAAATGAGTAATGTCTACTGAGAAAAATGCTGCTGTCCTACTATCAACAGTGTGAACCGCGACAGACGAATCTAAAGTTCACGTCACTGATGCAGAACACTGCACCTCCGGTGGAGCGACATAAGCATTTATCAGACCAGAACAGACAAACTTACTATAAAACAAGATTGGCTTTCTAACACTGTCTAAGTCTACAACGTTGAATTAATCGTGATTTAGGTTTTAGGTAACATCGTGCAGCCCTAGTAGAGGGTTTTAGGTAACATCGTGCAGTCCTAATGGAGGGTGCAGGGAAATGTCAATATGTATTATTTATTCCATTAGTAAATGGCACATCAATATCAGTTCACTTTGTTGAAATAACAAGTCAACATTCTGTCATTGTAACAGCCGATTCAATGGGGAAACACCCCCCCACCCCCACCCACGCCCACACCCAATTGTTCCTCTTTTGTGCCGCCTCCATATTTTCTTACGCACAGATAGACGGACGGACGGAGGGGAAGAAAGGAGAGAGTGCAGGGTGATTACAAAGCCATTTACCGTTGTTCATAGTTATGCAAAGAAGTCCATAAATTGAGCTCATGGCAGGCTATTAAATGTCGGCAATTAAAATGTGATTTGTGGCTTTTGCTGCCATCTTGAATACTAACAAAAAGTATTTTGGGTGTCCGTTTCATATCTTTTCCCCACATCCATCTCCCTCTCTCTCTCTCTCTCTCCCTCCCTCTCTCTCCCTCTCTCTCTCTCTCTCTCTCCCTCGCTACCTCTCGCTCCCTCTCTCTCTCGCTCGTTCCCTTTCTCTTCGATACTGTATCATTACAGGTGTGATATCAAGTGAAGCTTCTCACATTCTCTTCCATTTGTGTGTGCGTGCGTGCGCGCTTGTGTGTGTGTGTGCGTGCGTGTGTGTGTGTGTGTGCGTGCGTGCGCACAGATCCGGACTTTGTGGGTTCGGCGCTGGTACGGGAGAGCATGGGCAGTAAGGAGGGAGACGACGATAAGATCTACTTCTTCTTCAGCGAGAGAGCCGAGGTGCTGGACTGTGACACAGAGTTCACGGTGGCCAGGGTGGCCCGCATCTGCAAGGTAAGCCGCAGGCCCTTCCTCCAGCACCTTGGCCCAGGCTACAAGCATGTAATGGAACCATATAACGCTCGACATGACACGCTGCTGTCCTCCAGATTAGCAGCCCACACACACACACGTGTACATGGGTTGCAACTAGACACTTTTGTTTGGTATATCAATACAGTCTGTTCAAGATGAGCACACCAATATTTTGACTTATAAATGTTCAAAATAATCTAATTATATAACTAATTAATTAAATTAATAACAACTAATAAAGTAATTTTTGTTAAAAACATTTCTAATTCTGGAAATAGAAACACTTGAATTTACAAGAGATCTTTCCAAGGAACAAGCAGGTGGCAGCGTCATCGATGTAAACCATAACAACATCTCAATGCCAAAATGAGCAACATGTGCCATATAAATATATGTGTTATAATGGCAAATACATAAATACATAAATAAATAAATAAATAAATAGTAGTTACATCGAAGTTATCTCACAACCTTGCGTCACATCTTGAGACATGCCGTGGTGTTCCGATCCCCCCTTTGGAACTCACTGTTGTAGAGCAATTGTTAACCTTCACTGGAATAGACTTGTACATTTTCTCATATAGACATAATGTGGAGGTGTCTTTGGTGCATTTATGGCCTGGATTACATTACACACATTATCCCTCATGTATGTTAATGGCAGGTTTAGGGGATCAGCTGTTATAATGGCTGGCCGATATGAGTGTTTCACAAGGGATAATGTGCTTTAGAAACAATTGAAGTTGACTTCTGTCCTTCATAAATATGTAGGTTAATGTGTAATTCATGTGCATGTGTTCAATCTCTATTTTGAGGTTTAAGGTTGAACACATGCACATAAATTATAGATGAACCTCTACATATGAAGGACAGACGTTTCAGTCGGTTTCAATATAACATACCGTATCAGAAACCAGTAGGGATTCTACTGTTGTTTCCAAATGTGTCTGAAGCTGGGCTATATACACTATGTGGTATATTCCTACTTATCACTACTCCTAAGTCATTTTTGTAGTCCTTCAATGTCACATAGTCAGGAATAATTGCTCTTTTACAATGTATCTATTGACTATACACCTTTGCACTGTGCAATTATTAAAACTGAACCCACTTTCCTTGCTGTCCTCAGGGGGATTTGGGGGGCACTAGGACCCTGCAGAAGAAGTGGACCACCTTTCAGAAGGCTCGTCTCGTGTGTTCCCTACCTGAGCGCCATGTCACCTTTAACAACCTAAGGGCCGTCTTCACCCTGCCGGGCCATGACTGGCGTGGTACTACTTTCTACGGAATCTTCCACGCCCAGTGGTGAGCGGTATAATCTACTGCTACTCATTCTAGAACTATAGTGGTTGATTACTATTGTTCTTAGCTGACTTGACATGAAATGAGAGTTGATGATTTGAATTGTTGTTTGAAACACTTTTGATATTTAATCAAAAAGATATAATTTCCATGTTAATCCATTTTACACTGGATGCATCATAGTTTTAACAACTTTGGGATACTGTCGATTTCACAGGTCGTTGTAATCTGTTAGATAAACTTTAATCTCTAAACAGGTACTGTATCTGCATATGAATGCGGAATCTGTAGACAAAAGAACAATATTTAGAGGAAGCAAACTGGTTTATGTTTGTACTAGTAATATTGACCAGTCATGTATGAGCGGCTTTGGTTGAATTGGATTTTAATAAAATATATCTGCATTCATATGCAGATATGTTTGTAGAGATTAGCTAATACCAACCCCAATTCCATTCTCCCGTCTCAAATCAATCAGACTGTAATGAATCACGCACAGCAAAGGAAGTCTTGGCCTGCATGTCCGCTGGCTACAACGGAACTCACAAAATATTTGTGTTACCTCTGCGTGGGAGAAGTTGTAGTCCTAATCGCAAGTGAACTGTTATGACGGGACGGCCTGGTTGGTCACGGTGGAAGTCCCGGACCAAGTCCGCGTCGCAGATCCGGCTCCGGTGGACCCAGCTGCGCTCCTCCGGTCCATAGCCTTCCCAGTCCACAAGGTACTGGAGACCCCGGCCCTGACGACGGACGTCCAGCAGCCGGTGGACCGGGTAGACGGGCCGCCATCGAGGATCCGGGGTGGAGGAGGATCCTGCGTGGGAACCGACAGAGGACAGTCGGAGACAGGCTTTATTTGGGACATGTGGAAGGTCGGGTGGACTCGAACAGAGACAGGCAGGACGAGACGAACAGCGGCGGGGTTGATGGCAGCCTCGATCTCGTAGGGCCCGATGAAGCGGGGAGCCAGATTCTTGGAGGGCACACGGAGCGGCAGGTCACGAGTGGACAGCCACACGCGCTGGCCAGGGCGGTACACCGGAGCAGGAACGCGGCGACGGTCAGCCTGGGCCTTCATCCTGGCAGAGGAGAGGAGAAGGGATGCCCGAGCCCGCCTCCACATCCGACGGCAGCGCTGCATGTGTGCCTGTATGGAGGGCACAGCCAGCTCTTCCTCTTGCTCCGGAAATAGCGGCGGCTAATACCCGAGGGAGCACTGGAAAGGGGAGAGGCCGGTCGAGGAGCTGGTGAGGGTGTTGTGGGCGTATTCCACCCACGACATCAGGGAGCTCCACGAGGTGGGGTTGGCCGATGCCAGACAACGGAGGGCCGTCTCCAGGTCCTGATTGGCGCGTTCCGTCTGGCTGTTGGTCTGCGGGTGGTAGCCTGAGGATAGGCTGACTGAGGCTCCCAGAGCGGAACAAAAGACCTTCCAGGCGTCAGCGGTGAACTGCGGTCCACGGTCGGAAACCACGTCCAAGGGGAGGCCGTGAAGACGGAAGACGTGGTTGACAAGGAGATCCCCGGTCTCACGAGCAGACGGCAATTTGGGGAGCGCCAAGAAGTGTGCGGCCTTGGAGAACCGGTCGACCACTGTAAGCACCACTGTGTTGCCCTGGGACGGAGGGAGCCCGGTGATGAAGTCCAGGGCGATATGCGACCATGGGCGGTGTGGAATAGGCAGGGGCCGGAGCAGACCAGAGCCGGGAGACGTGGAGGTCTTGTTCTGGGCACATACTGGACAGGCCGTCACGAAAGCCTGGACGTCCTCCCGCAAGGTGGGCCACCAGAACCGTTGAGACAGGAAGTCGTGGGTGCGACTTATACCCAGATGGCAGGTAAGTCGAGTCGAGTGGGCCTACTCCAGGACGGCCGAGCGGACGGGATCCGGGACGTACAGCCGGCCGGGCGGTCCCGTGCCTGGATCGGGGTGTTGGCCTTGAGCATCACGTACCCTGGTCTCAATCTCCCAGGTGAGGGCGGCGACCACGCATGTGGGGGACAGGATGGGCGTGGCGTCCTTCACAGGATCTTGCTCCGTGTGCTGGCGGGACAGTGCATCGGGCTTGGTGTTTCGAGACCCTGGCCTGTAGGAGATGGTGAAGCGGAAGCGGCCGAAGTAGAGTGCCCACCTGGCCTGGCGGGAGTTCAGGCGTCGAGCAGACTGGATGTAAGCCAGGTTCTTATGATCCGTCCAGACCAGGAACGGGTGCTCAGCGCCCTCTAGCCAGTGCCTCAAATCCTCTAGGGCGAGCTTGACGGCCAACAGTTCCCGGTTCCCGACGTCGTAGTTCCGCTCTGCCGGGGAGAGCTTGCGGGAAAAGTAGGCGCAGGGGTGGAGCTTCCCGTCGGCAGGGGTGCGCTGGGAGAGTACTGCGCCAACGCCGGTGTCTGACGCATCCACCTCCACGATGAACCGAAGGCTCGAGTCGGGGTGGACCAGGACTGGGGCCGTGGTGAAGCGGCGCTTCAGCGTACAGTACGCCTCGTCCAACACACAGGTAGTGTGTTGGTAGCCCTAAGTCTGTTTTTTTTTTTTTATCCCTACAAAACCACTGGCATGCCAGGAAGTGACTTTTTTTTATTCTGTCAGAGACCAGACTTTTTATCTGGCCACAAGAATGAAAAGCAAATGCCTGGTGAAACACAGGTGGAGCTGTCGCATACCTGCCTTGGCAATGATTTTGATCCCTTCGCCTTGTTTAGCTTGGTTTGGAACAGTAGGGGCACCTGACATATGCCGGGGCAGGTGCTTGGAAGACAACGAGGGTAAAAGCGGCAGCATAGAGCTTATCTTTGCCACTCTGACAATGTTCAGTTGACATTCAAAATGTATTCATGAAACATAGTCCAGGCTTATGATTCATAAGCTTTTGATGGCGTATGGGTATTTCAAAGCCAGCAGAGCTGGCAGTTTACAGGTTCCTGTAATGACACTCATTAATAGACAATGAAACCAAAACTGATCTAAACGTTTACATGACAGAGTAATTACATGTAAGGTTTACTTTTTTTATGCAAGGAAAAAAAAACCAGAGTTAAAATAGAAATTATCTTTTTATTACTTCACTGCACACACCAAAGACAAACACATGAACAAATATATATTACACACTAGAAATGTTGATTAATGGTCAGATTGTAAAAACAAATGTTGCTATTACTGACTCGTACCCTTGGAAACACATTCTGCAGCTCTTTATGCTGTCTTGCTTTACAGTATATAGCACACACACAACAAACCACACATACAGCCTGTATCCACACACACACACCCCCACACACACACACAGATGAACACATTATCGCTCTACCTCTCACACTGCTGTTTATTGTCAGAATATATACTGTTCAGCTTTCAGTTTAACCAATGTTTTTATTTTCTACATACTCCTGTAATATCCACACTTCAAGTCATCTTTTAATTGTTAGTATCGTCTTTCTACAGTTCACTGCAGCCTTGCATGCACAGTCCTGCAAATACACTAACCACCTTCACATGAAGAAGGTGCTTCATATTTATTGATCCAAATACACTGGCACCTTCTTCCAACATATGGAGTTGATCACACAATCACACTTCTGTACACATACAGTAAAACTGAATTTAATACTACTAAAACATTATTGTATCTGGAAAACTGTTACTTTACAAAGTTCATATTCTATGGTCTACTTCACTGCATTTTTAGAAACACTATATATATATATATATATATATATATATATATGTGTGTGTGTGTGTATATATACTATATTTCCACCTCTTAAGGGTCCAAGCAGTGAAGTAGCTGGAGCCTTAATGGAATTGTAAGGATTATTATTATTTCCATTTTTGCCATAAAACTGCATGTGCAGTACAAACACTACAGCCACCAAAGATTTTACTCTACAAAGTTCACATATTGTGGTCCATTCCACTGCGTTTAACATTGGTGTAATTCAACCTCTTATTGAGCACGTTGAACCGCTTCGACAGAAGAGTTGACGGGACTGCTGCTGTTCTGCTTGGACCCCGATGATCGCCGCTTGCGTCTATATTTATAATTGTAATGCTTAATTCTAATCCACGGCACTATAATTTTCAGACTGATGCGTTACCACTCGACCACTGAGATATCAATGGACCCAGAAAAGAGGATTTATAACAATATAAATAGTTGCAGTTGAATGTTCCTGCCACTAGATGTCAATAGTGAGTATTTCACTGTTTCGAGCGTTTCACTGAGCTTCGAATCAATTGTTTCAATTGTGTCGGTGTTTCAGAAAGCCTCGTTCAGCCCATCACTAGCAGAAGCAGTCAGGTGACTTCGGGTGAGGGCATGGGCAATCACATGATCACATGATTGGGGAAAAACATAAACAAAAAAAGACGTCAGAATCTTCATTCTTCATTTATGTAAATGTATACATACATTTACCAGCCATGTGCGTTGCAAATTATGACATTTCATTAAAATAGTTAATACGCTATATCTATATTCTAACCAAGAAATAAATGCCTGACAGGAGATTATGTAATGCATGCTTATTCCAACAGATGGCGGAATGCCTTCACAATATTGGACTACATGTAGATGCATCCAGCACCAGAGCCAATATATGCAGGGCCAAGACTAAATAACATGATATGTTTTAAATATTTACGTTATTTGTAGTCGTCGTCGTAGCCCCCTAAAGGCCCCACCCCTTCCAAATATGGAATAAGCATATAAGCCCCAGTGTTTCTTTAGCATATATGCAACATTTTTCCCAGCATATCTAAGAGAAGGAATTGTAGTAACTATTTATTTTACAGTAACACGTTGTGAAAGACAATTGACAATCTGGATATAGTGGGTGCAATAATCAGGCATGTAAAGAGGACGTTACCTCAGAATTTAAGAGTGCCACAATAAGCCACAATAAGCCTGGACACGAGACAATGGTAGCAGGTGATAAGTGTCCACTTAAGCGTCAATAGTATCAGTGTAGATACAGGGGTTTCCTTCCCCGGGTACCAAGGGCTTACCATTCTCCACGGAGGAGAGGACGAAATTTCACGCAGAACTGATCCTCTAGCGACCGTGCTGAATTATGCTACACGAGTACTTATTTAAGCAAAGGCAGTTTTGGTGACTGGCACCATGCGCATTGACTGACTATGTGTTAGGATCTAAGTGCTGCACGGAAAATTAGACCGCATCATTCACAGACAGCTTCCCGAGAGAGAGGGCTGGATATTCAGGTAAGGAAGCCTTAATCCGAATAATTTCCGAGGTGTAGCCTTAACTATAAACGTTATACATCCCGTACATAAACCAGTGTTGCATTTAAGCAGCGGTTACTGTCATTTCTAATTAACGAATTGAATGAATTCGCCATTTCATTCAGATAGACGGGACTGGAATGATCACACCATGAAATGCTTTCTTCGCCAATAATGGTCCGTGTGGTGGAACATATCCATAGCATTTTATGTGTTAGTTTCAAATAGGAAGAATAATATAAATACGTTTAGCATAATAACCACTTAAAACTGAAATATTGCTGATCTGCATATGATTCCAATTAATATGTGATAAGTAATAATAATGCAAATACAAATGATTATAAATAAGAATGCAAACATTTGTTTGTTGTAATGTTTATAGTATAGCATGCTTAAATTGCTTAAATTGTTATTAGAATAATATTGTTATGAATGATGATGACAAAATATCTTGTGTTGCATTATACAAGCCTGTTATCACACTTCCCAAACATCAGCACAATCGCACTGTGGATTATTGTGCTTCTACTACAAGAGCGTGTTCCTGTTGCAGTTCTGTAGTAGCAACATACATTATAGTAAGTCATTTGGGAAATTCAGCGGTTGCAATCCCTGGGCGGATTGCTGCAGGATTTTAGAATAACAAGTTACAGTAGGGCTCTGGTGTGCCTGCAAATAAGGAGGAAATTACTGAGGAGGATATTTGTTTCTTCAGACCCCCCCCCCCGTCCCCCGTCTTTTGTTAGAATAGAGTAGAGAATGTTAGTCATACTTCACAAGTGCCACAGGACCTCAGCTGCTTGTAAGGAACAATATGTCTCACCCTGCAGCCAGGGTCTATAGTGCATCATAAACAGAGGCTAAGGCCCATTGCTGGCCAAGCCAGCGCACTGCTGTCCGCTCTAGTATAGGGGGAGGGCTGCGAGAATACGCAATCGTCCCCCATACTTTGTCCATCTCCTGCTCACACAGACCTTAAGTGTGGGGATTAATATGGGGGAGGGGAATGGGAACTGAATAGTTTCACATCTTCGCAGCTGTCTCCCCTCACACCAGCTACCACGGACGACAGGACAGACCTGTGCAGCTACCTCTGCACTCTGTGATTTATCGCCTTATGTCGAATTCCGTCTCGCTTCTCTCCTCTTGGAACAAACATAAATACAATGGGAAGAAAGAGGTTTGCTCGCTTGCATCCAGGAAGGAAAAGAAGAGGAGATGGGGGGGGATATTTCCATTAAGGGAAGGGTTGAAAAAAAGAGATGGCTGGATGAAGTAAGTGGTTCGCAGGCTATAGCTGCATAATTTAACGCTGAAGGATGCAAGGCAGATGTACCTCAAATCCTCGTGTCTTTGGCATGTTTTCACTTCCACCTGGAACCATGCAGCACTGGGAACAGCTCTCACATTTCCTTCACATTGGTACTATTTCTAGCATTTGTTGGACTCACTCAATCAGACAATATGCATCAATTCTGACTCATCACAACCATATTTCTGGAGGCTATTACTGCCCTTGGTATGGAATGGCTTCAAGTTGGCACATATAAGCCCCTTGCTGCTCCTGTAGACTCACACGCACATGCACACATGCAGGCACACAATGAAGCACTGTACACGCTCACACACACACACACACACACACACACACACACACACACGCATACGCATGCAGTGTTTAATCATTCTGATTTTCTTCCTCTGATCTTGCTGTTACCATGGCCACAGTTGGTAAAGGTACCTGCTTCTCTGTGTTGCTTTGTTTTCTTTAGAATCCAAGCCCAAATCCTACTATACCCCAGCTCCTTTTGCATCTTTTCAAGGCGTTCATGTTTTCAACACGGTGCATGTGCACAGTACTACATCAGCTGTAGCTGAGAGTGGAGGGAGTGGCTCCATATCCTGAGATGCTCATCAAGACAGTGGAGGAGAATCAATGCATTAGCAGACATTTCAGATACTCTGACACTTTGGATTAAATCTAATTTAACAATCTATGTTGTACTGGGGAAGACATATGTGATTAATGTGGCCTTTAGGCCACATTTCCCCAAGAGAGTAAAAGGTTACATTCTAATACGATCTTCCTATTGTCTCAATCTGGGCACTGTGGTTTAATCTATTTAGGTACTTAGGGAGAAAACCCTGTAGATGTGAATCATTTAACGTCTCTGTTTATAACATGTCTATAGTGCATGCTAATGTATAGAGGATTTAGCAAACGATTGTAAGATAATGTACCTTTTGTCAAATTCACCAAATATCTCCTTGTGGCTCACTTTTCAGTGCGTGCAGAAAAAATCTGGTACTTGTAAACATCCCTGGCTCCGTAAACAAGAACACAAAATGGTGCAGACCGCACACAACAACAATATCTTAGCCTTAGCATACTGTAGGCTACTGCACTGGATTTGAAATAGTTTAACAGCATACATTGTCATAGCCTAGTATTCTGATGCTGATGCTGCAGTGACATGTTTATAGCAGTACAAAGTACAATACAGCCTGGAACAATCCCTTGTAATAAATAAGCCGCTATTTTGCCCCTATTTATCTGCTCTCCATGGCTTTGCTTGGCCCAGCACTAGCCTGGTGTAACCAGACCAAATATTCACTTGGTGAATAAGATCTGGCAATGACAGAAGGTAATGACTGTTAACACTTCCCAATGGAGCGTGCCACTGGGAAGTCTTAACAGTTGTTGCCTTTTACTGGGCATAGACCTCTAGCCTAGCCCAATTCTTGCTCTTAGATCATTGTTTTTTACTGGGATTACAGTCTGGAAACCCTGTTCGCATTAACGTTTTCACAGCCACCCTGCTGGCGATCCAATCAGGGGTTAGCGAGATGACGTTGAAGTCTATCTTGTTTTGAAATGGTGGTAGAGCTATGAGCAATAGTGGGAAGGAGCCAGGCTAGCCCGTCACAGCCATTTAGATAGTCAGAACAGACTTTATGTTAAAACCTGAGCATATACATACATAAGGTGGGCCTAATTGAACATTGAACTTTAGATTAGTGTAACATTATTGGCTGTCTTGAGACCAGTCCTTTCTCATGTTTTTTGGAGACCTATGTTACCTCACTTCAAACTAAATATGGAGTGCATATCCTTAGAGTAATGGAGGTGTTTAAATATTTTGCTAATATGTGGCTTTGTTACAAAGGTAGGCTAATTCATTCTATTAGTAAAATAAAATAACAGTCATTTGTTGTGTTATGTATTCTGACATGTTTCTTTCAGTACATTTTGTGTAATGCGTCAACTTGACGACAAGGTTTACAGCCAACTGTCGCCCAGTTCCTTCCCTGCTAGGTGCTGTTGGCCGTCATGGCTGGGTGATAGCAGCACGATAGCTTGTTGGTCACTGGATGGTCTTTCCTGTTTGCTCTCCAGCGACGCGGGACCTGGAAGCTTGCCTCCTGAGAGGGTATACAGTATTTGTGTGGCTTTGAAGCTGTATCACTGGAACAGTTGAGGGGTGAAATGTTCCCACAGATGGCTTCACAGATGGCTCTTGTCAACCCACAATAGGGCTAATATGTCCATGCTACAGGATTAATGGACCACCGGCTTGTATTGCATTTAGCCTAACTATATTTAGCAACTCTATAATTAGCCACTCTCTAGTTGTTACATTATTGTGTGTTGTCATAAATAGACCTTTTATATTATACTTTTAGTTACAATGATTTGTGTTCATTCATTTGCTTGGAAATAATATAATTATAGACCAAGTAAGAACATGTATTATTGTATATTACTTTCTGTGTATTTTGGTTTTCATTTATAAACCTAGGGCTATGTAGAAATGATCTGTTTTTTTCTCCAGCATGACACATAATGGGCAGCTAGCAGACTGGGGGGATATTCGCTGAATTTGACAAAAAGTGTATTAGCTTACCATTGCTGACTCCACCTAAATAAATCAACTTGACTTCATATTGCAATAGCCAAATCATTCATTCACTCTCCTTTCGGTCAGGCACTTAACTCTTTGGCCAACTCTTAATTACCCAACACAGCTGTACGGTACTGTGTGTGTTCACTCACTCACACACACACACACACACACACACACACACACACACACACACACACACGCACGCACATGTCCAAGCTTTCGCAGGTACATTACTTACCGTATCAGTCTTTAAATATTTAAAATGCATTCTAACGCCTTGGGGGGTGGGGGGGGGGGGGAAATAGAATTGAGAGCCGGTTCCATAAGCTAAAAGCATCGGTGGTTGATGCTTTAAATAATTAAAAAATGCTGAGTGATGTGTTATGCTGCCAGGGGGCATTGTGCAGTGTTTTATTGGTCTGCCCCTAGTGGTGAGATCCCCTTGCTGTCAATCCCCTGAAATCCACAATACTGCTTCCATAACCATCTGGTGGATCAATCCATCAATGTCTTCCCACTCCATTTTCAAATACACAATATGTTACTGTTATATTAAAACCCTTTTATTTATTTATGTATTTATTTAGACATGTATGCATTTTGACCACTCTAATCTAATGTAACTAAATGTCTACATGCCTGGCACTAAGCTTATTATTACTAAAGCTGCGTAATGAGGATTGACTATCCAAAGACAATGCAATACTGATGCTAAAAATAAAGGGTGTAGGATTTGCACTGGGAGTTGAATCTGGTGTCCCTGAAGAGGCACTGATGCAAATTTGTATTGACTATCATCGTACAGTAGGCCCTGAGTGAGTTTCTAAATATGTCCACTCTATATGCAATGCTATAAATACAGACAGATTGCAGCATTTGGATTCCTTATTACAATATTTTAGATGCTGTAACATAGTTATATTATCAATAATGAGTTTTCCCTTAAAAACAGAATTTCTTAGTCTGCATTCTGACACTGCTGTTCTGGTTGCACCTGTGCCAATGCTTCAAACTTCTGCCAGCTACCTAACCGGCATCTTAAAAATGAGAAGGTACTCCCAGAACCTATGTAGCAAAGACATCTTAAAGATGTCTTAAGCTTTAACTTCATGACTTCCTCATGTTGAGAGCAAACATACAAAACGTGCATTAGTGTATTCTGTGCCTAGTATGCGCTTGATCATGAGGATGTAGCTACATTATCTAGCTAGCTACGAAACAACCTGAATCTCCATCTTACATACATTGTTAAATATATTCATTTTTTAGATTATTTCTTCCTGTCCAAACATACTTCCTCTCCAAACATACTTCTAGCATGTAACACGTTTCTCGTACCATGAGATCTTTATGATATGATTGCCAGGCACCACTGTGAGGATCAACGCATCTGCAATTCCCATTACTGAAGCTGTAATGACATTTAAAATGTTGGTGAATAGCAGCTGCTTTTCACAGCCATATCCACGACCTGACTGAGTCATCACCATCACACGGGAAGAGGCACAAGAGGAGCGTGTAGCTCTAGGTCAGAGTCACAAATGACGCAGGTTATAGTTGCATGTGTGATCGCAATAGCGTAGTCACTGAGTGATGTGGCTCCTGCCTAATATGGTAGGCTTTGAATTATGCAGCTCAATGCGACGTTAGCTCAAGAGGCATCTTTACAGGCAAATCTCAATATATTTTCAGTACAGGATGTGGGGAAAGCACTGTACCTCAGAGCTACACTGTATATACTCCAGAGTCTTTGACAATTCTTGACGAAAGAGACATTCATGTGACAACATCCATCAATCTATCAGTGCCACCACTAATTACGTTGTCACTTCAGCAGAGATGTTCGTTTTCCAAGCCCACATCCACCCTGCACGCCAGAGAGCTGTGGCTGGTCTAGATAAGTGATTATCCATCCATCCATCCATCCATCCATCCATCCATCCATCTTCTCCCGCTTATCTGGAGTCAGGTCGCGGGGGCAGCAGCTCCAGCAAGGGACCCCAAACTTCCCTTTCCCGAGCCACATCAGCAAACTCTGACTGGGGGATCCCGAGACGTTCCCAGGCCAATATGGAGATATAATCTCTCCACCTGGTCCTTGGTCTCCCCCGAGGCCTCCTCCCAGCTGGACGTGCCTGGAACACCTCCCAAGGGAGGCGCCCAGGGGGCATCTTTACTAGCTGCCCGTACCACCTCAACTGGCTCCTTCCGACGCAAAGGAGCAGCGGCTCTACTCCGAGTTCCTCACAGATAGCTGAGCTTCTCACCCTATCTCTAAGGGAGACG